>JACXGM010030881.1:0-13147 GCA_016801145.1 Umbra pygmaea
CACGCAGGAAAGGGTAGGGGTGGTATCTTTCTTGTGACCAACGACATGTGGTGTAAAGTTGAAAGAATACTAGAATGTGGAAACGAATGCTCCCCCAATGCAGACCATCAAGTCATTCTATAGATATCAATAGCTTTCAGCTACATTTCCCAAACCCCCTGAGCCAATGTCGGAATGAGACACAATTTTAGTGTGTAAACTTGCGGGTCTCTCTTGAATTCCATGCGACCTCCCTAGGTAGCGCACAAGAAGAAATAGAAAGATCCCATCTGGGGCTTTGCTAATAGCTCAGGAGAAATGTGTCTTACGGGAAAATTTGTCACTGTAAGTCAGTGGGCGGTGATAGTTTCTGAGTGAAGTACTCAGGCACGCAGCTTAATGTCTTGAATTACACACCCACAAATGCGTGATTGCGGTCTAGAGACATGACAGTGTAAAGATAAACAGTATGGAAATTAGCTATAGCAGATTCAGAAAATGTTACTGAAAGCTATCGGTATTTATCGAAGTTTAAAAAGCCTCTAAAGGAACTTAAATGCCCACCTACAGTAATAATACCAAAACTGTTTCCAGAAGCAGTGATTATAGTGGCTTAACAAAGGTCACTTGAAAGAGGTGCGCCCGATTTCCTACCAACACTTAAACTGCCCCACTCGCAGCAAAAATCCATTAGGTCACATTTACACTCCATTCTGAAATGCCTACAGGGCATCAGATCGTGACAGAATCCTAATTGTGTTAACATACAAATGCTGAAGTGGGATACAGCTGTAGAATGGCCAATCAGAATTCACACTCCAGAACATTTTTGATCATGTGGATTGGAGCATTTTCAGGTCCGTTTTGGGAGAAATTGTAGAGGAATTCAAACAGTCTGTGTACAACACCAACACCATTTCTCAACATATACACCATGGAATATTCAATTACAATTTAATTGCACCTTGCACACATTTCTCTTTGGCCATCAGAAAGTATGAAGTTGTGTAATATTTACTGAAAAGTCTTGTACAGTGAGGACCATTATTCATTGGACAGTGACAATGTTTGTTGTTTATTTTGGTTCTGTACTCTAGCACTTTGAAAGAATACAATGACAATGCATGCAAAAATCAGCTTTAATTTGAGGGTACATTCATACATATCAGATGAACCGTGGCGTAGTGGGCTAAGTCGCTGCATTGCAGGACAGTCTACATCACAATGGTCATGGGTTTGACCCTGACCATGGGTTCTCAGACTTTCCCTGGGCCTCTTGCACAAGGCAGCGCAAAATTTGCAGACAGCCAGTGGTTTAAATGGGTACTGCAGTCCAAATTCAATAAACCTGAGTCGTCTCCCTACACCCCTTCCTCCCCAGAATCGAAAACTACGTGATAAACAAGATCAGTGCAACCATGACAAGCAAACCTTGTTTTACTACGTCTCTGGTCATGCAGTTGTTTAGAAACATGCAGAATTTTGGGTAGAATCTATCTCTGTTGATCTCATTCGTTTATTTGCTGCTTCCATGGCTGTAGCGCGCTGGGTTTGCGTTTTTACAGGTATGCCTGTCAACCCGGTCTTGCTGTTAATGGGTAGTTGGTAACAAAACACAGGCCAAAACATAAATATAGATTCCATCACGGAACGTACATTTAAAAAAGAAAAAATACTGACATTAGCATATTTGTCAGAAAATATAGTATTTCAGCTTAACATGTTTACTTAATATCTGATGAGGCATTGATGTCATTTTTGGATTTATTACAGTACATATATTACATATTTCACCTTTTAATGCAACATTTCAAATGTTTAGAATCCATCACTTAATTCATTCATTATTATAGTATAATTATTTTATGAATTATGCATGAAATATTTTTTATTAGCATTTTTACAAAAAATGTAATGTATCCCCTGCAGTACTCCAAAGTACCCCTAAGGTTACACATACCCCCATTGGAGAGACACTGGGTTAGATAAATTAGATAATCTATTTTACCACGTCGCTCTCCATTATGTTCCTCCTTTATGTTAAAAAAATCATTCATTTTTTATTACATTTTAACCATTTAGCAGATACATTTATCCAGAATGAATTAGGAGGACAAAATACAGATGTTTCACTTTCTGATTAGTAGATTCAAACCAACAACCTTTCAGTTACTGGCCCAACACTGTAACCTGTTTATCTGCTGCCCTAAACCCTGCCAACAACACTTACCCATACTTCCTGTTTTTCTGCCTCTGCAGACCCTGTGGGTCAATCCAGGTTGGATGTGGTAACAGAGCCGGCCCAGGTAGCCCAGTATAACTGTCCTGGTCAGGATAGCTTGCTTGTATCCTGGCCTCCGTCTCATGGGCGGGACGACTGGTATGACCTCACACTGAACGACAACAAAACAGGGACGAGACGCAGTACTCGTGTAATGGGCACCAATGCCACTCAGTCAGGCTTCACCAGCCTCATCCCTGGAGTTTAGTCGGTGAACTAAATCATCCATGATCAGACTAAAGGCTTCTGTGTTGGGTGAACAAAGCGAAAGAGAATCGGCAGCTCGGGCGACATTTCGTTGGATGAACCATGTTCTGTACAAGATCTGTACAAGGAGTTGCAGAGCTGCTAACAAGGCAGAATTAGTGGGAATTAGGAATTGGAGGAAAATCTGGAAAAATCACAAAAAGAAATTAACAAATCAACTTTGTGATGCTGTGAATGCAGAATGCAGAACATTTATTTTGTTGTTACAAGATGTCCTTAAGTAATGGTTATCACTACACTGAGGCCGAAATACTCCATTCTTCACTCAATTCGTTTTCTGCAATACCACTCAGAAAATGTGTAATCTAGACAAATCAAACTGTATACTTACTGTCCTATACCTCTATGGAGAAATACCAGCAAATCCCAGAACTTAAATGCTTGGAGACCTGTAGAAAAAATATTTAGTTTTAGATTGGTTGAAAATTTTATGAAAGCCTGTGGTGAAACATAGTTGGATATGCAACACTTAACTATTTACTTTAATTTTCCAGTGAGCCATTGGAATGCAGGACACATACGGGAAGGATTCTGGATCCTGTTACTGTTTCATTTTAATACTATTAAATTTTAACCTGTTGTGTCCTCTGTCAGGTCAGTTCAGTTTTGCTTAACTAGTTCAGATCAATTATAGGGGATCTCCAGAGTCCAGGTTGTTAATTATTTTTTTATGCCAGGCACAGTCTAGCCTTTTCATTTGTGCCATCCAAGATGTTCTTTGTTCTAGCCTCTCTCCCTTTTCCCTTGACACTATGTTCCTTTTCCATGTCAAAGTTGAGTAAAATATTTGTAATCATTTTCGTTACGCATGAGTTTATCAACACCATCAGTTTGTCAACAATGTAAGATGAAGGTTTTTGTATTTATTTAATTAAAATATATGTTCCAATTGATTGTCTTTATATGCCTTGTTCCAAATTATTATGCAAATTATATTTTACACTGATTTTCCAAATAGTCAATTCAAATGACAGTCAGTATAATTTTCAGTCATCAACCATTAGGGTCGAATTTCATTGAACAAACCTTCCATTGAAAACAGTATTTTTTCAACAAAAAAACTCGAAATGCACTGTTCCAAATTATTATGCACAACAGAGTTTTAAAACATTGTATAGGTTGTAAAGAACATATTTACTGAAATCAAAATCTATTTCAATCAAACACATCTTAACAGGGCAAGTTACATGTTAACATAGGACCTCTTCTTTGATATCACCTTCACAATTCTTGCATCCATTGAACTTGTGAGTTTATGAAGAGTTTCTGCTTCATTTTCTTTGAAGGATGTCAGAATAGCCTCCCAGAGCTGCGGTTTTGAGGTCAGAGGAGGATGGGGGCCACACCATGGGTTTCTCTCCTTTTATGCCCATAGCAGCCAATGACACAGAGTTATTCTTTACAGCATGAGATGATGCATTGTCATGCATGAAGATGATTTTGCTACGGAAGGCACAGTTCTTCTTTTTGTACCATGGAAGAAAGTGGTCAGCCAGAAACTCTATATACTTTGCCAAGGTCATTTTTACACCTTCAGGAACCCTAAAGGGGCCTACCAGCTCTCTAGTCATGATTCTGGCCCAAAACATGACTCCGCCACCTCCTTTGCTGACGTCGCAGCCTTATTGGGACATGGTGGCCATCCACCAACCATCCAGTCCTTTCATCTGGACAATCCAGGGTTGCACGGCACTCATCAGTAAACAAGACTGTTTGAAAATTAGCCTTAATGTATTTCTGTGCCCACTGCAAACATTTCTGCTTGTTAGCATTGGTTAGGGGTGGCCGAATATAGGTTTGTGCACAACTGCAAGCCTGTAGAGGATCCTACACCTTGACGTTCGCAGTACTCTAATACCTGTTTGCTGCCTTGTAATGGCATTTTAGCAGCAGGTCTCTTAATCCGATGAATTTGTCTGGCAGTAACCTTCTTCGTTAAGCCTTTATCTGCACAAACCTGTCTGTGCTTTGAATCAGCCACAAATCTCTTCACAGTACGATGATCAAGCATAGGTTTTTGTGAAATATCTAAGGTTTTCATACCTTGTCCAAGGTTTTGCACTATTTACAGCTTTTCTGCAGCAAAGGCGTCCTTTTTCTTTCCCATATTGCTTGACACCTGTGGCTTGCTTAATAATAATGTGGAACATCTTTCTTAAGTAGTTTTCATTTCATTTGGCTCACCTGGCAAACTATTTGTTAAAGGTGTCTGATATTGATTTCAGTGATCCAAAGAGCCAATAGACAAAATACCATCCATGAGTTTGATTGAAAAACAAAATATTTAATGTTTATGAGACTTAATTCAAATGTACATAATAATGTGTTACACGGTGTACATTAAAACACCAACTGAACTACACAAAAAGTGGACAACGTGGGTTGTCAGATGTACCAATAAAGATTATTTTTGATCTACCCCAATGATTTGTGTTCCTCCCCTCAACGTAATTAATCGGCATTCAGTGATCATAATTTGCAGCAAATTCAGATCTATTAGATCATGTAGATTAAATCAAAATTAATTACATTGGAATGACATGAATAGGGTTTCCAAACAATATTTCCCAGCATGCTCTTCTGTATGTTGATACTTCCAAATTGTTCTATCATCCTTGTTTTTACATGTATACTGACCAATTAATCTGTCAAAGTTTAACAATTAACAACACATACATTTATTTAAAGTAATTCAATTGTGTGTTGATAAATGTTTTCACAACCACTCATGACTGTTCAGATTAAATAAAGTCCACCTTGCTGTTACACCTTAAACCGGACGCCAAAAGGAATCCTTGCATGTTGGGATAAACCATTTTGGTAAGGTGGTTAAGTTCCCAAGATTCCCAGAAGACTCAACAGATGCTGTGAGGATATTTTTGAGAAATCTGGGCATTTTGGGTGAAAGTTGAAAGGGTCTGGCAGACATTACACACTGGCAAGTGTGGAAATCAAAACTAGCACAGAAGAAAAATGTTAGGGAGTGAGTAGGTAACATTTGTGCTGTTGTCCAAGGTACTTGTGAGGGACAAATAATTGAAAATTATTTAGTTCATTAACCATGTCACTGTGACTAACAAACACAGTCATGGTTGGCAACACAAGCGTTCACTTCAAAGGTCAAAATATATTTTGGTTGAGTAGAAGATATTTAAACCAATTATGTTGAATTTTGTCATATAATTCCAATATGTTAATTTTATGTATTTATATTATATGTGTCCAAAGTATTTTTGAAGAAGGTATTTTGAAATGGCACTTTCCAAATTAGTGTGAAATCATAACAAAAATATATATAATGCATTTTTATACTTGACTCTGCTAAGAAAAAACATTATTAGAGAGGTACATATTTTATACCATTGTTAAATTTGTTACAACTTGGCTGGACTTTATGCCAGGTGTGGCAGAGATAAGAACTTGAGATATGGACCCCATGTATATTTGAGTATTTGTATTCATTTATTGTAGTGATCCTTATATTGTGGCCAGGGCATTGCTGTCGTTTTCTGTTAGTTCATGTTATGTATATGTATGGTTGTTAGGTGTGCACCAATCCCTGTTCTACTGTTGCCTGATCGGGTTGATTGAGAGACCGGTCTAATTAGTAATCGCCTCCAGCCGGTCTCCTTTCAAACAGAGAGTGGCGCGATTCATTAATATTATTATCAGTGTCTGGAAAGGCTGTCTGGGAGCTACAAACATTTATTTTGTAAGTTGTGAAAAGAGCGTTGTTGGAGTTAGGAAGTTTATGTGTACACTCTTTACTTGTATGTTAGCTGACTGTCTATGCCACTGTAAGAGCATAGTAAGTTATATGAGTATTTGCCTGACAGCCCTAACATGTTTTACCCAGATGTCTCTCAGTTGTAGATCCTACCATAGAGATGAGTCTTAAGTAATTACTTAAAAGTTGAGACTGATTTCTCTAACATTTATAGGTAAGTCATTCCACAGTAATGGGGCTCCATAAGAGAAAGCCTTACTGCCAGTTGCTACCAGTGCTAAGGTACATATCTCCTCCGGGATGGGTCTGGTCACAACACTTAGTCTACATCACACGCAATACTCTCTCTTGCTTAACAGCGAGGAAACAATCTCCTACAGCAGTATATCCAACCTTGGACAGAAGCAGTCTCTATGTCCCCACATGCCTCCACATGCCTACATCATTGTCCTTCCACCTCTTTTTCGCCCTCGTCCTCGATCTCCTCTACCTTGTCCTCAATCTCATCCCCTCGCTTTCCCTGCAATGTCTGCATCTATTGTTCTAAACAGGTAATCTGACCTTTGGAGTCTATATATGAGCCTATACCAAAACAGTGATTGGTTAATGATCAGTTCAGCTATTAGTGTGTACATATGTGAGAAGTGTGTGTGAGACACTGGTGAATGAGCGTAGCATTTTGATTGGTTGTGTTTGGAAAAGGAAAGCAAGTCACTTCCTGTTAGATTTTTGTGTTTTACATAGAGAATCGTGTGTAGTGTTTTGAAAAAAGTGTTTATGCAATTACCAACTGAGTCAAAAGCTGAGAAATAGCTTAGGGTTTTGGAGATTTGGTATGTCGTGTGACATGAAAAGATTTTGTGTGTTAGCAGTTGGAAAAACTGTAACTTTGTATGAGTAGTCAATTTAAGCGGTACACTTGCAGCATTTTAGCCACCACAAGGGGTACCATTTTGTAGCATTTTTGCACCATCTCCAATGGTTCGGTCAGTGCTTTAACATCCAGGTGTCTGTCTTCACCTCTGTTCGTAACACATTAGTTACAGCGGGCTTTGTGTAAGGTTTGGTCTTAGGTTGATTAGGTTAACACAGGCACTATTAAAGAGAACGGTTGTGACCTTTAAGATAAATAGTCACTAAAGCACCCATTTCTTTTACAAATGGAGGGCCTTGGGAATCTTACTAACCCCTATACCTTTGCGTCTTGTATGCCTTTCTGTTCCTTTTCACGTTTACTTTGAGTGATATGGTGTAGCTTTAGCAGGGACCAGCCCTACCTTACAACCATATATGATTGTTGAGTCACTCGACAAGGCTGACAGTTATATCTAGACTTTCTATTGTGTGTCTTTCAATAACTAAAGCTTGTTTTTCTAAACTTTGTTTGAGAGACATAAAGTTGCATTCCATATACTACACAATGCCTACCTGGATACAAAAGCATGCTTGATCTAGCGCTCCATGTTTATAAAGTAATATAGAAAAACATTTTTAACATTTAATAATAAAACAGTTGTCTTAATGTAAAATACAGTCTATGGGGAATATAAAACATTTTTATTTACTAATAATAATAGTTATGTACAAGTAAGAATGTACAGTTGTATTCAAAAGTTTGCATACCCCTGTAGAATTTGTAATAGATGAACCATTTCTAAGAAAACATGAATAAGCAGGCAAAACAATGTTTTTGTTTTCTCATGGGAGTCATATTCAACTGGTAGGTCATAACAGAATGGCACAATCATAGTAGAAAACATGGCAACAAATTAAATAATGAAATTACCACTGTTCAAAAGTCTGCATAACCTCAGTTCTCAATATGATGTATTGACCCCTTTAGCATCAACATGCAGCCATTTGTCATAGTTGTCTATGAGGCCCCAAATTCTTGCAGGTGTTATAGCTGCCCATTCATCTTGGCAAAATGGCAAAAACGTAATGCAAAGTCTTTGGTTGTCTTACACGTTTGAGATCTCAGGAGACTTCACCTTTATCTGCTGTAACCACTAGAGGCTCAACTTGGCCTTGTGCTTAGGTTCATTGTCGTGCTGGAAAGTCCAAGAGCGTCCCATGTGCAGCTTTTCTGCAGAAGAATGCAAATTGTCTGCCAGTATTGTTTTCACAAGATTCCCCATGCCTTTAGAGCTCACTCACTGTATCAACAGCCTATACTGTATGTCTCCCGTGGTTACCTGTGGGTTTATCCCAAACAATTCTTCTGACAGATTTGGCTGAAATCTTCCTTGGTCTACCTGACCTTGGCTTGGTATCAAGAAATCCCCAAATCTTCCACTTCTTAATAAGTGATTGATTGAACATTACTGACTGGCATTTGCAAGGCTTTGGATATCTTTTTACATCCATTTCCAACTTTATGCAGTTCCAGTACCTTATAACGCAGGTCTGCTCTTTTCTGCTCCCAATGGCTCAGCCTGCTCAGTACACCCATACGGAATTCTAATATATGGATGGCCAATGTGTATTTAACTTATATGTCCTATATCGGCATATATGGTGAAAACATCACATCAAAAGTCTTTTACTTTTTAACATATATCTATCACAACTTGGCTTTTTCTTGAGATCACTCGATCTCCATGATCATTTTTATGCCGATGATAAGCAGATTTATATACATTCGAAACCAAATAAGCGCACGGATGCTGATTTTCTTTCTGGCTGTATTACTGAAAAGAAAATCTAATGAGTAATAATTTCCTGTGCTTGAACAGTGATAAAACTGAAGTTATGCTCATTGGTTCTCGTCATCAAACTCCCAGAGTTGGTAATGCCCTTTTAGCCAGAGTATCTAAATCTACACTACACAAGCTTCAACATGTACAAAATTCAGTTGCTATGATCTTAACTGGGTCCAGAATATGCAACCATATAACTCCGGTTTTGGAATGCTTGCATTGGCTCCCAGTCAGGTTCCAAGTATATAATGCTCTCATACAAATCTTTGTACGGTCTGGCTCCAAATTATTTAGCTGAACTGCTACACCCCTACTCTCTAAATCGCAGATTGCGCTCCTCAAAATCAAGCATGCAGGTTGTTCCTAAAACTCACTTAAAGTCTATGGGTGACAGGGCTTTTTCCTCCTATGCACCTGTCCTTTGGAATGATCTGCCTCTTGAACTTAGGGAAGCCCAGTCTTATACCATTATTAAAGGTCAACTTAAGACATATTTTTTTAATCTTGCATTTACCTGTTGATGTTTTTTTATTGTTTATTATATGTATAGTGCTTTGAGAAGCTGCTTTTAAAGGTGCTTTATAAATTAAAGGTTATTATATATATATATCAATATGTCAAAATATACAAAAATGCAATATTTAAACTTAATGTGACATATATTTCCTAATTTTGTAATTTAAATTTTGTAATCAAAATATATGGTAATATATTTTTAAATATATGTGTAATGACTCGAACTCTGTGTCAGTAATAATAATAATAATAATTGAATGCAGGAATTCAGAATGCAATCCAAAACAACGGCAGGCAAAGGCAGTATATATATAGATAGTGCAGGTTGATTTTTCTAGCTGTCCAGACGACACAAAGACCTCAAAGGGGTATTCATAGTCAGGCGAGAGTTCAGTACACCGTCGGTCCACAATCCACAAAATGATATCCAGAGAATGGTCACAGGCAGGCAAGGTCAAAACACTATAAGGCTTGGGCAGAAGTAAAAAGGCAAAATCTGGGAGAGTAAACAGGGCACAGAAGACAGGTCAGTAAATGATATATTCAGTGTAATGTATGAGCCCTCAGTAATTCAAAATGAACAATACCTCGCAACGAGGCAATGAGCTGTCAGGTCTATATATACTGTACAGGGGGTGTTCATGTGAATGGGGAAGGTGAGATGTTTCAGTGTCCGGTTGTGATTCGATTGTTACCAAATAAGATACTGTGCAAATTCTTGTGTGCAAAGGCACCATGGGCAAGCCTAAGGTTTCAGATCAAAAGGCAGATGTAGTGTGTGTGTGTGTGGGGGGGGGGGGGGGGTCAGAATGTGCAATGATCAGACAGAAGCTTTGATACTCATGATTTAAAAGAGGTGAGGGAGATGGTGTTCACGAGTTTCAGAGTCTTTTGTAATTCATTCCAGTTGTTTGCTGCTGTGAACTGGAAGGGTTTCAGTCAAACAGTTAGCAAAGTTAACACAACTAGTTATTCTGTGTAATTAGGCACTTTTTGCGTAAATAATATTTAAAAAAAGTCAGAGAACCCATATTCGGGCTCGAACCCGTGACTATCATGGTGTAGACTGTCGTGCAAGGCAGCAACATAGCCCACTATGCCACGTGGACCCCCCTCTGAAAGTATTTTAGCAACATGACCTTGTATTAGAATATGTTGTAATACACCTCCAGTAATTCCAGCTAAGCCTCCACCCCAATGACAGCTCCAACAAGAAAAAGGGATTTACATGGGATAATCATTCCCTAAACTAAGCAATGCTTTGTTACAAAGGTGTAAAATGCATGATTTTGACCAACAGTGTGAAAGCACTGACATACAGTTGGTTTAGGGTTTTCTAAGCTGGTCATTAAACGAGAAAACTGTTCTGTTCTCGCAGCGTGAAATTCTACAAATATCACCTTTGTTTATACATTTCCTTTTTTACAGAAATATGTCAAACTACTTCGCCAAATCTAATTTATGTGACTGGTGCCCCATACTCCAGACTAGTCTTCACATTTGTATCCAGAAGCCCACACATTTAGATTTTACCAGCCAGTAACATTCCCCAAAAACACTACAGCGCAAACCAGGAACTAAAATAAGTCCCTGGCAAAAAAAAACAGGTGTGCTTGTAAAATAGGGTTCTTAAATATTTATTGTGGGGTGGTATAAGGTAACAACAGAACCTGCTTAAGGCAAACATAAATAAACACCTATAACAATTTGGCATATGGAGCGAGTAAAAGTAAAAGTGGCACAAAACAAATGAGGGAAAATAAAAGGTTACACTTTATTTGGAGAGTCTGACATTCCATCTGTATGTGCTCTACAGATAGTTTGTTGATGATATGACTATCAACAAACTATCAACAAACCATCTGTTGATAAGCAACTAATTGTGTAGTTTAAGGGTAGGGGTAAGTTAGGATATGTTTTAGGGTAATGGTTAAGGTTAGAGTTAACATAAGGGGAATGGTTAAGGTTAGGATTACGGTTAGGGTTAGTAGATAATTTGTTAAAATGTTGTTGACAGTCTGCAGATAATATGTAGAGCATCTATAGATGGACTCTCAAAATAAAGTGTTACCAAAAGAACCAGGCTTGTACAATCTCAAGTAGGGCCTTGGGAAGGAAAAAAGACAAACAACATTGAAGATCCACCACCATACTTTACCGTGGGGTTGAGGTATTTGTTATTATTATCTTCGCACCAATCAGATTTTTTCCCAAAAAGCTTTATTTTGGTCTCATCTGACCATAAAACCCAGTTACATTGAAAGTTCCAGTGATGTTTGGCAAATGTTTGGCGTTTGAGTTTGTGGATGACAACAAAGGCTTTTTTCTGGCAAACGTCCCAAATGACATGTGGCTATGTAGGTGGCATCTGATCGTAGTTTTAGTGACTTTGTGACGACAATCCCCAGCTAACATCTACAATTCTCGAGCTGTTCTGGATGGGTCTGAACTAGAATATATAGACAGCTACAAACACCTAGGGGTCTGGTTAGACTGTTCACTTTTCTTTCAGACCCACATTAATCATCTCAGGCCTATATTGTCACAAAAACCTGCATCTCCTTTGAACACTACTCCTTCCAATTCTCTGTTTCTAACGACAGGAACGAACTACAAACATAATTTAACTGGAGTTTACCCTCACTTCCTTTAAAGAATTACTATCAGAGCTACTGTCAGACCATTGTACTTATTGCCTCCATCACACCCTTACCTTATCTTGCATAATCTTTGTACGATTTTGCACACTATCATTTAAACAGCTATGCTCAATATGTTAACTATTCTAGTGTTGTTGTTTCTCCACTGACACTTTGTATTCCAACTGATCAACTGAATTCCTGCCATATACTCTTAAGCATCCTGTATTCTGTATTTGTACTTTTGCATAACTTCTTGTGTATTTTCATTTTGTCTTGCACCATTGCACATTATCTTGGCTATCTGTTCTCACTCATCCCACCTGTTTAAATAAAGGTTTAAAGCTGAAATAAAAAATATAAAACCACAGGAAAATCCTTACTCTGCGCAGGGTCAAGATAGACACAACTTCTCTTCCATTCATAATGCACTGCTTTAAATGTCTAGATTATTGTCCTGATGGTGAAATTTGGCATTTTAAATTGTTGAGCTGTTTTCCTATAGCCAGAGCCGGCCCTAGACCTTTGGGGGCCCTATGCAAAATTTGGTTGGAGGCCCCTTTGACCATTTTAAGTACGTCGAAATCACTATACGTCGGAGTCACTGACCAACACTCAGGGGCGGCCCGCCCTTTAGGCAAGATTAGGCAGCCGCCTAGGGCGGCACGAATTTGAGGCGGCATTTTCTCAATTGCCTACCGCCTTCCAGCACGCGCCTCTGATTGTCGTAGCTGCAGCCCTTCCCACCCTTAGGACACCATTGCGAACACCTGCTAATAGCAACTCAAGCATCCCGCATAGGGTTCGTTATTAGGGACGTGCTTTTCTGGAGTGGCTCTTCTCTGATCTAGTGGGCATTGTGGAGTCGCACCATAAGCTCAAGATGGAGAATGGAAAATGCAATGCAGGTTTCTCATATTCGAATGAGCAAGCTAACAGCATCATTGTAACTCAGTCTTTAATTGATGATACAACTAATTCCTCAGGAGCTGAGCCAGATGTAAGTAAGAAATATTTTGAACTGAAGAAATTGGCAGAG
>JACXGM010030882.1:0-13148 GCA_016801145.1 Umbra pygmaea
TGTAGAGCTTACAGCGCCCTCTGCTGACTAAGCTGGGTTAAACCAGAATAATATCACCCATTCAAATCACATTAGTTCAGAATCCCTTATAGTATGTTATAGGCAATAGAGACAATACTTGTGTTTTTAGACTTCACTCATTTCCAAAATTTAAAGGGGGGGGGAATAGTTAACACACACAATGACACACAGTGCCACAGGTGCACTAATAATGTTAGAAGAAAAAAAATTGAAATTCATTATTTTGCCATGTAAAAAGAAATATCCAGAATAAAGGCAATTATGGCTGCACCTAGCTGTACTGTACCGTCGAGAAGACTGTATCTCCACATACTTATGTTTGTGGACAACATTTCATATCAGGTAGGCCTAAGAAATTAATATTCAGTGACATGGGGTAATAAAGGGGTGATAACAGGATGGGTGGAAATAGGTAAGTAAGTAACATATTACTTGAAATATTAGTAATTTCGTAAGTTATTCACGCCTGCCGGCTGAGTACAGACGTTGTTTTGTGCCGCAATTTTGTATTGAAGTCTAGTCAGATGCTGTTTCTCAAAACCAAGAATGCAAAGAACGGACTTGTATACTTGGGGGGAACACTCTTGCTAGTTGTTCTTGGAAGAATGAACTCACAAGGTGACAACAGAATGCTGCTGACAGTTTGAGATGTTGTGTTCTAGCTGGTATTGCGCAATAATACCCCTGCACAGACGCGTTCTGCTGTACCCAAACATAACGACAATTATTGAAGATAATAGCCAGGCTTTTTTTTGCTTTTGTCTTTGACTATGTACGTACATTTTCTTATAAAGTTGACTTAAATCAGCACTTAACTTCAATAGTGGTCAAGTAGATATAAATGTTAAGGTATAAAACAGGGTTGGCTCGCTAGCTAACTTACACCCGCAGGCGCTTATGCTTATGAGATTCTCACTTCCGAAAACGTTTGAGCACATTTTCGATTCGCCATAATTTTTTGTTAAAATGCCAATATTTGAAATCTACACAGTTGATTTCTCGCATCAAATGTTCTCAGAATTGAATTTAGTGATGAAATAGCATTTGAAATTGTAGAAAAATGACTTTCTGTATTGACCTGTCTAGTTAATCTTCCCCCATAAAGGGGCGGTGACGAAATTAACAGTTAAGTTCTCGGATGTGCCTGTAGTACGTATGCCATCATTGTGTTTTGACAGTTAGGTTGCAAAGGTCTTGAGACAGCTCTTTGCTTTTACCCATCATGAGATGTGTCTTGTGTGACACCTTGGCACTGAGACCTGTTTGTAGGCCATCAGTTGGGACTGAACCAGCTGATATTAATTTGCACTGATGGTTTTCAGTCTTTTTGCACCTCCCTTCATGTATTCAATACTTTTTCCCTGTGTTGATTCACATTTACACAACTTAATTTCTGAACTTATTTGTTTTGCTTTCTTTGTATTATGGATTACTTAGGTTGTTACCAAAATCTGGGGTCCGTTCTTCGTACGTCCCTTAATACATCCGAGATCAAATGACACATCCAAGATGACTTCATCTGGCTAATCATGATCTGGCTAATTTGGTTCTTCGAACACACCTGTCGTTTACGATTAGTATCGACGGATTGAGTCATCTGAGATGATTGCGCGTACGCGCGTTGCCATAAAAGGGGAGATGTATCGACAGTAGAAACGCTGATCAGCAACACTGCTATTGGCTGCTCATCATGGCCAAAGAACACGCCCAGTTTTTCTCCGAAGCAGAGCAACGGTTATTGCTTGAAGGTTACGAAGAATTTGACTAAAACACGGAATTTGAAAGTTTGATTAAAACGCAAGGGAACACCTCAAAGTCTGCAAAATCCAGGAGAGTGTGCTGGCAAAAAGTAGCAGACAAATTAGATGCATAAGTGGTCACCATGCTATTGTTTTTTCACTTATTTTATAGTAGCCTGTTTTTTTATTTTAATTATTTTATTATGATAATTACATAATATCAGTTCACAAATAGCTATTAAATGTCAGAGCCACCACATAGAAGCTACTATTGCTGACCTTGCATAACAATATATCTTATTACAGGCAAAAGATGACACTGGCTTTTCTTTACAATTAATTATTGTAATAAAACTCAAGGAGTGAAGCATAATGTCTTGTCTTTAATTATTCAAAATCAAATAAAAAATGGTGTTCCACAATTCTGTCCTGTGCAGCTCTGCCACTAGGTTGGTCCAAGTGCACTAGCTGCAGTCATCATCAGGCTGTACCTCCAACACAGTGCTGCGTTGTAACGGGTCTGTGGTCCGGAGATTGGGTCAGGGAATGGCGTCATGAAATACTACCCGTCACCAAGCCCGAGCCCGCCATAATCACCTGTATATTGGAAGAATTCACCTTTGTGAGGCTCAAAATGTTAGCTATGTAATACAGTCATCTTGATATTTTTATTTTCCCCTTGAGGCAGAGTTTGTGGTCCGCCAGGCGGTTTGCTCATCCTTTAACAGGAGGTCCACTGCCTGCAAAGAGGTCCACCGGCAGCGTTTTGGACATTGACATATAAAATAAAAAAAGACAAACCTTTTTATTTAATTTATATTTTATTATATTTGATTTTCAAAATAAATCTATATGTGTTTGTATTGTATTTGAATGTTGTTATAGCCAATTCTCTAAATACATTAAAATAATTTTCATTAGAAATAGAAATCTAGAACATAAGACTAACCTAGTATATAGCCTATACGCAGCTAGGCGTATGATTGCGAGGATTCCCAGAGCATCTGTAAAACTCTGCTCACCCGCCCGTGGACCACTAAGGCTGGACCACCCGCTAAAAATTATGAGCAAAAAGCTATTGTATTGTCAGCTGTAACCGCGGGCCTCCCGCCAGCTCAGTGGTAGCTGGGTTTGATTCAATTCCTTTTTTTAATGGGATATAATATTATTTATCTGAAATATTAAGAATGTTACTTACCTGCAAATTTACACTCCGAAGCAAAAATTATAGCCTACTTCGTTGTAGCTACTTGAAATGTATTTTATTAAATGTACTTCTAAAATGCTATATCGTTTTGGTATGTTTATTTTGAAAGAATACTTCAAATATACTTAAATATATGAAATACACATTTATGGTTAAACATAAATATACTACAAGTGTAATACTGGAGTTAATTTAAATATACTTTGTTTTACTAGGGCTGTGAACCCCATTTCGGTTAACACAATCTGTGATCTAATCCTGTTTACATTAAATAAACCTGCTCCCGAGCAGGTTTAAGCTTACACACCTGTTGCTATGGCAGCAAGTCCAGGATGAGCGTCAAAGAACCAAACAATCCAAGATCATGCCAAATCGTCAACAATCAAATCCAGCTAACTGAGTTAGCGACGTACGAAGAACGGACCCCAGGTGAAAATTTCATGTCAATAGCACCTCTGAAAATATATTTACTGAGAAAAATGGTGACGTGTTACATACTTTTTTCACATGCTGTATGTACTTTTGAAATTAAAAAGCCAGTTAAACTAGAGTTTTTATTTCAAAAGTCGCAATAAAGCAAAGGAAGTACATATTTTAAAAAACAATCTGGAAGGCGGGAGTGGAGGAGCCATGGAAGTACAGTACCTGCCTGCAAGGGGTGTTCTAAAGTAAAATGAACGCACCCTCAAAAGGGCAGGGATCATTTCATTGGTCAACACTACAGCTGGCAGTCTATTGTTTGGGGAATTTGGATAGCATTATAACATAAAACAATCCGGGAGCGCAGAAAGATCTGTGAGGAGAAGATTTGCAAGCGCAAAGAAGCAGCCTGAGTGCAAGGAGAAAGGCTGAAGTTGAGAGCAGGAAATCTATCCAAGCAACAACATATCAGATTTCAAGCAGAAAGTTTGAGCACAAGCAGAACAAATCCAAGCGCGAGCAGGGACTATTTGAGTGTGAGAGCAAGGTTCTGAGGGAAGTTATCACAAAATCTGAATGTAATATTTGTGAGAAATGCTCTCACATTTAAATAATGGACTCTTGAATACAGATAGGATTATAACTCTATGGAAAAAGTGCATTATAAAGATGCATAATTTGAATAAAATGCAGGGGTTCCAATACTTTTGGCCATATCTGTATACCCAAGAAGTGTGGGTCAACAATAATAGAATTGAGTCAGTCACCAATGGTCTAGTCACCAATGGTCGAAATTGATACTCGAGTCAGACTCGAGTATTACATCACTGTCATATGCATATGATTTTATAAGTTATTTCCCATAAAACAAGTGTGAAAAAATTCAAAATTATACCAAATGGTCACACAATGAACTAAATGGTGGCTTCAAATGTTCTCAATTTCAGGAAAATCAGAGGAGATTAGCTGTAACTCAGACCAGTTCCACTGCTCCAACGGAAAGTGCATTCCAGAGTCATGGAAGTGCAACACTATGGACGAGTGCGGCGACAACTCTGATGAGGAATTTTGTGTCCAGGCCAACCCCTCCGCAACCTTCTCCTTCCAGCCATGTGCCTTTAACCAGGTATGCTTTAATGACTTTGTCACTAGTCTAGTGTAAGGAATTGTGTATTTCTATATACTGTGTTTACAGTGGCAAGAAAAATATACTGTATGTGATTTTTGTATGAATTGTTCCTAAAATATGATCAGACAAATCTGCTTAAACTAATTACGCACATGTGGTTGGATGAACCATATGTGTGCCCCTCACCATCCCGCATCTGTCCAAGGAGTTGCGGAGCTGTGGACAAGACGGTGTCAGTGGGAATTGGATAAGACCAATTGGGAGGGGAGAAAAACGAATAGCTAATGACTGACAAAGGTTTACAAAGTATTCCAGAGCCCATGTCAGGATATCCATTACAGACTCATGACAGTGACACATGAGAGATTGGAGATGCATTCAGAATTGTTTTTTGGCCTTGCCCTTTTTGCCATGAGAATTGACAAGAGATTTCTTGACTCTTTTAATTATATTATGCAATGTAGAATGTGAAATGCCCAAAACCTACCAATTTGACTTTGGGGAATGTTGTTCTCAATGTTGTTCACTGACACCTCTGTTGACAAATTGGTGAGCTTATCCTTGCTCTTAAAGAAATTGGCCATTTTTGGAGGCTCCTTTTATACTATGATTACACAATTGTCTCACCTGTTTTACATTATCTTCTTCATTCAACTTGTCACTTCGTTTTTAGTCCTAAATTGCCTACATCCCAACTATTTGGAATGTTTTAATTGCATCAAAACTTAAGTTTACCTTAAAAAAACTATTCAGTTGATTAGGTAACAAATACCTTGTCTTTATATCATAAATATTTGTTTAAATACAAGTCAAAGTACATTTACAAATTATTAGCATTTTCCATAATGTCCCAACTTTTGCGGAATTGTGGTGGTATACAGTCGTGCTCAAAAGTTTTGAGAATGAAACAGATACAAATTTTCACAAAGTATGCTGTCTCAGTGTTGATGATGGAATTTGCATATACTCCAGAATGTCATGAAGAGTGATCAGATTAATTGCAATGAATTGCAAAGTCCCTCTTTGCCATGAAAATAAACTTAATTTCCGAAAATGCACTTAATCCCCCAAAAAACATTACCACTGCATTTCATCCCTGCCACAAAAGGACTAGCTTCCATCATGTCAGTGATTGTCTCATTAACACAGGTTGGAGTGTTGACGAGGACAAGGCTGTAGATCACTCTGTCATGCTGATTGAGTTAGAATTACAGACTGGAAGCTTTAAAAGGTGGGTAGTGCTTGAAGTCATTGTTCTTCCTCTGTCAACCATGGTTACCTGCAAGGAAGCATGTGCCATCATCATTGCTTTGCACAGAAAGGGCTTCACAGGCAATGATATTGCCGCTTGTAAGATTGCATCTAAATCAACCATTTATTGGATCATCAAGAACTTCAAGGAGAGAGGTTCAATTGTTTTGAAAAGGCATCAGGGCACCCAAGAAAGTCCAGCAAGCACCAAGACCGTCACCTAAAGTTGATTCAGCTGTGGGATCGGGGCACCACCAGGGCAGAGCTTGCTCACGAATGACAGCACAGTGAGGCAAAGACTTTTAGAGGAAGCCCTGGTGTCAAGAATGGCAGCAATGAAGCCATTTCTCTCCAGGAAACACATCAGGAACAATCTGATATTCTGCCAGGTACAGAGATTGGACTGCGGAGAACTGACACATTTTATCTGAGGATTTCCCTTTCCGATTGTTTGGGCCATCCAAAATACACCTTGTCTGGAGAAGACAAGGTGAGCTTCAGTCCTGTTTAGGGAGGGGACGATTACCTGTTTCACAGTAAACCACAATAAAATGTCAGGACGGTTAGTATAATTGTTTAAAATGTAATTACCATTAAAACCGTCTTTGATTGTCGTGATTTTGAAAAATCCCTGTAAATCCTGTCCAGCCAAAATCAGTCTGACACAGGCGCACGCATGCAATGTTGTTTTTTTCACAAGAAGACAAAGCGGAAGTCAGTGACGCCGATATGCTGATTTTTCAGCCATCCAAGAGGACAAAATGTGAGATGTGGTCATATTTTGGCTATTTTAGCAAATAGTCCTGAGGGCAATTTAATCGAGGATGGGCACCCTGTCTGCAGATCTTGCAAGAGGAAAGTCGCTGCAAAAGGGGGAAACACACGTCAAATCTGTCATCTTCGTGACAACCAGCCAGTGTTATATAGCGAATGCATAAAATTCGACTTCAATACCAAAACTAACTTGGGCAAATAATTGGACAAAAAATATTGATTCGAGATGAAATATTTCATTATCTCACTTGTAATTAACGCATAGCTTCCGGAAGAAAACTTTTACAGCAAGTAAATTTGAGACGAACGAACATGTTCATAATGTATTGTATTAATTCAGTAAACTTATTACACAGATTTTTATTTTTTATTTTTACCACAGAAATAATTTCAGGGACATAAAATATTGAATTGTGATTAGTGTCCGCAGATCCTTAAGTCTTAAATAGACTTATTTTAGTTTTCCAGAATTTAAAGGAGAATTCCGGGCGATTTTAAAACGTAGCTCTGTTGTTTGCATATCAGAAGTGCTCTCCATAGCGTTAATAACTCAAACAATCTGTATTGCCAAAACCGTGTTTACCTTTTTCTGCCAATAGACAACCATTACGCATTTGCGGGGCAAGTTAAAAAGCGTGCTTTGAGCGACTAAACATGTTCAAAATGTCATTACTAGTCCATATCCATTTGCACTGATTCCTTATGATAAACACAGCGAGTTTGAACAAATAAGTTTGTGTACATACCTTAGTTTATTTCCCATTTTCCAGTGAAGTCCACACTATTCGATTCTCGAAGTCATACAATTCTATATTCCAAAACATATTTTTTCCGCAAAAAAACAATTCGCCGTGGTTATATCCATAAAATACTTTGATCGGGTGTAAACTGGCACTTGCATTCACAGCTCCCAAGAGTTAAAGGGTTATCGCGCATGTGCAGAGATAACTAAGCAACACTGTTGAGGAAACGGTGTCAGGTTACCTGGCCGACTTGCAACATTATTTGGACATAACCACCGCAAATAGTTTTTTTTGGTGAAAAAATACGTTTTGGAATATTGAATTGTATGACTTCGACAATCGACTAGTGTGGACTTCACTGGAAAATGGAAAATAAACTGAGGTATGTACATGAACTTATTTGTTCAAATTCGCTGTGTTTATTATAAGGAATCAGTGCAAATGGATATGGACTAGTAATGACATTTTGAACATGTTTAGTCGCTCAAAGCACGCTTTTTAACTTGCCCCGTAAATGTGTAATGGTTGTCTTTTGGCAGAAAAACGTAAACACGGTTTTGGCAATACAGATTGTTTGAGTTATTAACGCTACGGACAGCACTTCTGATATGCAAAAAACAGAGCTACGTTTTGAAATCGCCCGGAATTCTCCTTTAAGGTCTAAAATTGTCTTTAAATCTTAAATCTCGTTTTCTAATGTCTTAAAAAATTGCAGCAGTCATGCTATTTTGTTCCATTGTATTTTGTCGAAAGAAGCCATAAGCACTTTCTCTGGGCAACATTTTAGTTAGCAACAGCTGCCAGATTACAGTAATAGCAGGTGATTGTGGCAGCTCCATTAGTTTACCTCACAGCAAACAGCTACTTTGTTTGTTAGTTAGCTTAGTTTGAGTCTTGTTTATATTTAATATACTTAAAATATACAATATATTTTATTTGTGTCCTGACAGCTTTGTTTACTGAAATGTATTACTTGTGAGCAGTACATATTAGATTGCACATCTTTCAGTACCTCAAAGCCACTATAATAACAACCCACTATCATTGAGCAGTTAATCTCCATGTTCTCATTCTGTTTCATTAGCGCAGGTGTAGTGTGGGGCCATGTATTACTTTGGAACATTTCTTTCTACCGACTCAAGAGCCAGGCATCATGGAGTTACTTTTATTCAGTAGTTTGTTTGAACTGCTGGTCGCAATTCTACAGCCGACTTATTTAAGCACAGTGTATCGTGCGCACATAAAAATGCTGCAGAGGCAAAATAGAAAAAAGATACGTTTAGACGTGTTAATTTATTTCATATAATAAATATAAATAACTTTTTTGCAAATATAATTCAAAGACATTGCTGTCTAACCAAATCCAATAGGCGGTGGGCCAAGTCTGTCTATCTTGTTTAGTTTTTGATTGATAGTTACCTAGCAGCTGTCTGGCTCATTTTTTAAATTTGGCTGTATGAATAATTCACAAAAAGATTACAGATTGTTTCCAACGCCAATTGTTGCACATTAAAGTATAAAAATCTATTTAGTTTCGCTAGCTGATTTACAAACATTTGCCGGAGTGAGATCCAATCAAAGCTTGTGTTGTTACCTTGTTGAATTGATTTGGCCAGTCACGTTATTCGTTGAACCAGTGTCATTCTGAATCTGAAGCCATGAGTCTACAACCGTACAACCCAACCTGGAGAGACCGGTGTATCTCGGCAAGACAACGTCAAGGTAAGATCTGTTCTACAATGATTATACACCCCTATATCTTAATGCTTTTAACATACGTTGTATTTAAGACTGCAAGCTATACTTCGCTGGGAATATATGTGTTGTCTATGAGACCAGTAGTTATGAAAGAATGTTTGTAGTGGAACAGTAAAGCTAGATCTAACGTTACGTTGCTTAGGCTAATCCAAAATAATTATTTGGTGCATGCACAATGAACTAAGCAAAGAGTATTAAAATACAGGATAATTACGGGAAGATATTTAAACGGGAAGACCGTGGGAAATAAGTCTAAATAAGGAAGAATCACGGGGAAAACGGGAGGGTTGACATGTATGTGCAGGTTGATTACAGCAAGCCACCTAAGGCTACAAGTAAGCTAGACTAATTATCAGCTAAATTGAGTGCAAAACAATCCAAAGAAATTATTTCAAATCAACTTTATAGTGGTAGTCATGGAGTTATTTAAGCCAATTATGGTAGATTGTCACAGTTTATACAATGACAATTCTGTGCATTGTAGCAAGTGCAGTTCCCTGCATTCCTCTGGAATGTGTTGCAGTGCTCTTGATTGGATAGGAGTGCACTCCTTCCCCTGTCTGGAAATACAGGTGAGCTCCAATGCATTGTAGAAAGTGAGGGCCAGTACAAACACATCAGTGTCAGGACTTCTGATAATAATATGCCTGCTGTAATCAGCAGCATGAGCACAGTGTAGCAGTAGTCTGGTGTCTGCCTCTTCCTCTGTCGGGAACAGCGCTGGCATTGGCAAGGCTTCCAAATCAGTTGTAGTTGTTTTTTTTTAGAGCATGGCACTCTCCTCCATGTGCAATGATCACAGTCAGGTCCTCAATCATGTGCATTTTGAAAGTTATTTTTTCTTTTTTCTGACTACCCAAATAAATACTGATTCATCCTGCAAATTAGGCATCCAGCTGGGAGTAGATGAGAGGCTCTCCTTTGTTGTTCGGGGCCATCATCTAATGCAGAGTACAGAATCCGGACCTTGGAGACACTCATCATTGACAGGCAGCTGTTCAGCTACATCTGTCAGTGGTTGGGCTTCAACTACACAACAGAACAGGTATAAGATGGAATAAGTTGGAAAAATACTTTAGTTAAAGATGGCTGTTTTTGAACTATTTAACAACATTATTTGTGGTCAGAAGTGCAGTAGTCTTGTCAAGCTCGTTTAAGATGGCTAGCATTTTAATGCAAATGTCAAGATGAAAAAATGTGATTTATAATTCTCTGGTAATGTGCACTTTCTGTGAGTTTTCATCTGAATATAATTCAGTTGTTTATCTAACACACAGACACGGACAGGACAACATCATCTCTCTCAACACCCAAATGAATACAGAGGTGATTGTTGACTATCGTCACATCAACAGCACCATGATGGAGCAGGTCAAGGTCACGGATTTGCTTATCCACATCACAGATGACCCATCTTGTACAGTAGCACTAGATGATATTTGGGAGTAGCCCAGAGTCCAGAGTTAGCCCGACCAAAAGCCAATTTGGGGTAGAAAACTTAATTCTGATTGGCTAGCTGACGTTTTGGGAATATGAGGTGTTTCTGGTGCAGCCAGTTGTAAATAGATGAGAACAGCCACCGGTTGCTCAGATTTCATCGGGTTTCCAGCTGGACAACTACTTTCACACTGCTGTCTGGATATTGTTGTATTCACCCAAAAATACTACCATTGCCTGTTTCGGGCACTGGAATCCCAGGGTGTACAGTTCTGTTAACTTTTTGTTGGATATTATACTGTATATTCTACATACAGGTTACAAGAGTTTGTTCTCTGTCATAGTAGCTTCTAAGGCTAGGATATGTCTCAATAAAGCTAATCTGCATCGATCTTCCTCTCACATACATATACAAACCCTGTTAGACAGACTGACCTTGATAATAAAGAATTTGAAACAAATTTGAACACATTTGATACAAACATTCACTTTTGTTAGCTGCCTTTTCTCGCTTACATGCTCTTTAAAGGGGAGCTATGCAGTTAGTGCCATTTCTTAGCTGTTTTCCCGCTTTTTGCTCACAGATTTCTCTATAGAGCTCCCCCTACAGCTTCAAAATATATATATGGCAACACTGTCGTAAAAAAACCTTTCGGCGACCCCCCCCCCGCTCATGTACATTTGCTTTCAAAGAAGCCGGTGAACGCATGGAGCCATGTCCACTGAGGTATGTAATGTATGATACAACGCTTAAACCTTTTGAGATAGTGTACTGTTATCAAACCTAATCCGTAAATTTAGGTTGAAAAACAAGAGACTAAGAAGTATTTCAGTTTGTTTTATTTATTTTAGCCTACCTCAGTTGTAGACTAGATTAGGCAGTATTGAAATTGCATTCGTTTATAATGTTTACAGGGATTAGAATTAGTAGTAGGGTAGGTGTATAATTGATTTGTTCATTACGATAGGCTTGAAATGTCTGTTTGATAACGGTTCATTGTATGATGTTGCAGTTATCAACTTCAACTGCCTCGTCTGAATTTGCTGCCGAGGCGATTGGCGTAAATACTGAGTTTTGGTAACCAGAGGAGGCTGAAGGAGCTGCAGGACCGGCACACAGCTGAAATGAAGGGTAGTTTGTTACCAGACAAGCAAGACTTCAGATACCCTCAATTCTGCCTCTGATACATATCGAATGAAACTTTTGCATGAACACAATGAAAAAGAGTAGGCATTAGCCAGATGGCCTACATGCAGTACTACATTTTGGAAGGTGTGTTGCGGCTGGCCCGTGCTGCATGGAATTATACATTTGCACTTGAAGACAACCTGGAGCCAGGACTTGAGCAGAGACAATATGAAAATGCAGACTATAGATAGTTTGTCTTGTGTGTGTGGGGAAAAGGGTGGTAATACCTAGCTGCTGTGTGGAAAATCAAAGACACATTTCCTGACCCCAGGCCCCACTACACTGGCTTCAGGGTGCGCCAATTTGTGTAATTTGTACATTTTATATTGTAAATTGAGCCATTATTTTAAATGGTTTTCAATTTCACCTTTCAATAAATATGTTTGTTTGTTATTTGAATAAAAAAATCAACCATATCAGTGCCAGTGCTGCATGACATAAAAAAATATTAAGTATGGCAGCATACATTATATCGGCAGCAGTTCAGTCAGTCTTTCAATCAAATTATTTATAAAGCCTGTTTTATTTTTATTTATAAAGCCAGCAATTGTCACAAAGTGCTTTGACAGACACCCGGCCCGAGACCCCCAAAAGCAAGCAACACAAGTGATGCACAGTGGCTAGGAAAAACTCCCTAGTAGGAGGGACCTGGGAAGAAACCTAGAGAGAGGCCAGACTCAAGGGGGTGGCCAGTCCTCTTCTGGCTATACCGGGTGGAGGATCTGAAGGTACACAACCCATTGTAATAAGGTCACTTTGTTTATCGGTTTTCAATTATTGTCCAGCAATGAAGATATGATGGGTGGACTGTGACCATAGTCTTTATGTAGCATCAATACAAAAATGCTTGAGTGCTAATATATGGCAAATGTGATTGACTGTAGATGCTTACCTGAAGTTTATGAACTTCTTCATCTGGGTCAACCACCTTTTGTCCAGCATGATGGCAGTTAGAGCCTGGTGAGCTGCTGAACCTGTAATCACACCACATCATTGTGAGTAAAAATGACTGCATTCTTACAGGGCACTCAATCCTGCGTTTGCATTGTTTGAAATTACCTTGGATGATCCAGGTCCTATCCTCAATGCCCTCTTCAAGGGGCTAGTGCTCACAAAAGCCTGCTATCCATGAATGCTCATTTTGTAATGTACATGGTGTAGCCCACCAACCCACATCATCTGTACAAAAGGAACACAGAACATGCAGGCCCAAACTGTATAGTCAGCATGACAAAGATGTATAAAAATATATTTTTTTAAACAACATACCTTGAACGGCTCCTCAATTGCTGCTTGCTTACTGCAATACCAGAAGTGGTTGACAATGTCTATTCTCCACACCTGGATTGTTTGGTTCTTCATTGACCGAGCCTGAATAAGGTACATAGTCATAACACATACTATAAATATCTAACTCTGTGTGTGTGTGTGTGTGTGTGTGTGTGTGTGTGTGTGTGTGTGTGTGTGTGTGTGTGTGTGT
>JACXGM010030883.1:0-13146 GCA_016801145.1 Umbra pygmaea
GATTGCACTATATTTTATATGTTCGTTCAATCTGTTTTATTTCTTAAACTGTACTATTTTTCTAACTGTTTTTCACTTTTATTTTAAATGCTTTAATTTTATCTGTTTTAAATTTTTGTGTTTTCCTGTTTATGTAAAGCACATTGAATTGCCATTGTGTATGAAATGTGCTATATAAATAAACTTGCCTTGCCTTGCCATTGTTCAGTAAGGACCTATTTCCTTTTCTACAAATTACAACTGATCATTTTCAGATATTGGAAAAGAAAATCATTTCTAAGATGTCATTATTTTTCAAACAAGCCATGAAAAGCTGGTTGCAATTCCAATTTAATCCACCTGAAAATAGGGACCAAATTTTACAACAATTATTATGGCTAAATTCTCATATACTAGTTGATAAAAAGCCTCTATACTTTGACAAGATGTTTGGAAAAGGAATAATGTTTTAAAAAAAGCCAGGCGACATTTGATGACTTCAGACAGATTTCCAATGTTGTTTTCAATGAAAAAAACATTTGCACAAAGCAAGCCGATCAATTTTTCCATGTAGATAAGAGCATTAAAATGAGAAAAAAATGATGGGTCAAAAAGAAATCAAGATTTAGAACAGATAAAAATGTGCGATTAATTGCCAATTAACTATGACATTAATGTGATTAATCGCAATTAAATATTTTAATTGTTTAACAGCACTAGAAAAACCCCTTTGATCTTTCAAAAAGATGTGCTCATTCATGTGAAAATACTTCCACCAACTAATAAAAGTATTTTCGTAAGCGTAGAAACTTCCATTTAGAATACACACGTTCCAGCATTTCGATGGTTCTTTCGGATGAAAACCGTGTTGTAGCTTGTTGTCTACCTTACTAAGGTTAGATAGAGCTGCTTATTGTGTAATGAAAACGTTTCGCTAATGATGTATTGAACCGCAAACCGCCAATCTGCCAATCTGCCAGTTTTTGTCTAACTTCACCGAAGTGCGGTAGGCTACAGCTACAGCCAGTGGCACTACGGAAGCCGTTCGTTGCAGCGCATTAGTTTGAATTCAAGACAAGCACATTATTAATTAATTCTTTATTTCTATAAAAGGATCTTTGTTATATCGATATAACGAATTAATAAGTCATAAAATAAAAAAATATATATTAAAATTATCTTTGTTATATCAATATAACGACTTAATAAGTCATAAAATTTAAAAAAATCCATGGCCGTTCTCGGCTTCCGTACAAATGTTACTCACCACGTTGGGAATATATTTTAGATTAAGGTTTTTCTGTAATTGATATAAACATTAGAAAGTCTGCATATAAACATCAACATTGCTTTCTCACTCACGGTTCGGTGTTTTTTTTCTTTTTCTTTCTACCAGCCTCTTCCTAGCCGATCACATGACCCACTGCATGAACATTCTTAAAAGGGCAACACCCTACATCCTGGCGTCAATGACCCAAACAGGTCATTCAAACAAAGTAAGGGTGATGTGTCCATTAAAATAAATTCAACTGAGAAGACTGGCTTCCAGGAGGCAGATTTTGTCTGCAGGACGGATAAAGACACCAGCCTGTGTTTTCACTTCCACAGTACGTACAAGTCCGTCTGCAACTGGAAAGTCTTGAGTGAGCAGACCTATAGGCCAGTGATTGCGTGGTGTATTTTCATTCAAGATCTCCTACTTGAAGATTTTTCTTTGGTTGCAGCCATTTTTGACATTGTTGCAGTGCATGCAAGTATTCCTTGAGCCTTCTGCTCCAAAAAACATCTGCCAGATATTGCACCTGGCGCCATTTGCCTCGGTAAAGGTCTTGTTTTACGAAGGCTCCTGGAGGTAGAGTTGGACCCGAACAAAGCAACAACAGATGATTTGGTGTGAATTTTAGAGGATCTGCTGGGTCATCTGATGGTTTAGTCATTGGCCTACCATTGACAATAGACTCAACACAGCAACAAAAATTTGCCAAACCTTTGTCATCTGGTGCCTTCTGTGACAGGACAGTGTTTTTAGAATGGAACGAACGGTGCGAATTTGCCTCTCCCAAACACCACCCATGTGCGAGGCGGCAGGTGGATTGAAAATCCACATTACAATATGCTGTAGCAGGTAATATGAAATATTTTGTTAATTCCACTCACTAATGGCTTTCCGCAACTCTCATAATCCACTGGCGAAATTTGTTCCATTATCCGATTGTATTTCTGTGGGTGGGCCTCTCCTGGAGATAAATCACTGTAAGGCGTTGATGAACGAATCAGTATTGAGGGTGTGCGCCACTTCCAAGTGGATAGCTCTTGTAGTGAGACATGTAAACAAACATCTGTACCTCTTGAGCTCACTACGTGCCTTCTTAACCAAGAATGGTCCGAAGTAGTCTGTGCCTACACGGGTGAATGGAGGCTCATCTGGTGTCACTCTTGGATCAGGTAAGTCCGCCATTTGCTGTGTTTGCGGCTTAGCTCTTAACTGGCAACACTGTAGACATGACTTTAGAGTTTGGTTAATGATAGTACATCCCTTTAGAATCCAGAAACGTTGGCGAATTTCTGCAAGTACTCGTTCTGGTCCTGCATGACCCAGGCGAAGATGGTAGTGACTGATAATCAGATGGGTGACGTGATGATTGTTAGGTAGGATCACTTGATGTTTTGCCTAAAAGGGAATTGGGCCATTTGTTAGTCTGCCTCCCACACAAAGGAGTTGGTTGTTTTCATCCTCAAAGGGTTTAAGCTTGAGAAGAGAACTGGATTTTGCATGAGAAGATCTGAAAGATGCAGTTTGTTTGTATGTAATTGAGAATGGCTAACTCTGCTTGTTGGAGCTCACTTACAATAAGAGGGTTGGATAGATGCACACTTGTTTTCTTGCGTAACAACGCCTTGACACGCAACAGGATAGCAGTAGCCCGTTTCAATCTATGCCAACTGGAGTATTGTTCCAGTGTTCCTCCTTAAGTTGAAGAAAGCGCGGACCAGCTACCTATCGTTCACTCGCCAAAATCTGTCCCATAGTCATTCCTCGAGAAACATCATCCGCAGGGTTAGAAGCAGAGTCAATGCTTCTGGCATGATTTTGAATGCTCATGTATTTTTGAAATACGGTTGGCAACAAACGTCTAGAACCGCCAATGTTTGTTGTTGATGTACTGGAGTAAAATGGTACTATCTGTCCAAAAAAAGGTATTTTCGATTGGATTCTCCAAGTGGCGCTTGATATGCTGGTCCAGCTCCGTAGCAACTACGGCTGCAAGTAGCTCCAGACGTGGTATGCTGATTTGCTTGATTTGCTCAAGTCTGGCCTTTGACATCACCAGCCTACAAGTGTCGCCAATCTTGATGTATGAAACAGCGCCGTAAGCCAGTTCTGAAGCATCAGAAAAGTGATGGAGCTGGGTCGCTAACAAGCAACTAGTGGATGTTGGTCTCAGACATCTCGGAATTTTAGGACAACAGAGGCAAGTAATTTAACCATCTATGCCACTGTGCTGCTATGTCCACCGGTACCTCCTCATCACAGTTGACTTTCATGTGACACAACTCTTGAAAGATTGCCATTGCCTTGAGCACGAATGGACTTACATGTCCTAAAGGATCATAGATGGAACTGGTAGTGCTCAATACTCCTCTCTTTGTTGCAGGTTTGTCAACTGCCTTTACATCGAATGTGAAACAATCTCTTTCAACATCTCAAAGGACACCCAGTGTTCATTCAAATGGCAAATCCTCCTGGTTAAGGTTAACCTCATGTAATGACTTTGCCCAATCGTCAGCTGGTATTGATTTCATCACTTCCTTAGAATTGCTTAGCCATTTGGTTAATCTAAAGCGTCCACAGGTGAGTAGCTCACGGAGTTCGGAAGCAAGTTTAATGGCGACCTCCACTGTTGGTACCGACTTAAGACAATCGTCGACGTAGAAATTTCGCTTCAATGTTTCCACGGTGTCATTAGAGAAGCTTCCACGGTTGTCTTCAGCCACTCGTTGCAAGGCAAAATAGGCAGCACTAGACACCTCCAAAAAGGTGAACCATCATACAGTAATGCTTAGGTGGTTTGTCCAAATGGAACAATTGTAGACAATACGAACCTTCTCCAGCTTGTGTGGATGTAGCACTGGATGATGTGGCAAGTACCACACGCAACCATCGTCTCTATTAATGTCCATGACCTCTTCCGCATATCCTTTCAGCAAAGAGTCTCTGATACCTTCTGTATACTTGTGATTTAAAATCGGGTCTTTCTTTAACCTCTTTCCTAGAAGGTCTAATCAATGTTTGGCCATTCCGTAGTTATTGGGCAGTTGTGGTGGATGTTCTTTTAAAGGGATTGGTAGTGTATAATGACCTTCCTCTATGACTGCTTGCCTGTTCCATAGATTAACAATTTGCTCATCAACTACTGACAGTGAGTCATTGTTCACGTTCAATTGATCATCCAGTTTCCAAAATCTTTCAACAGATTTTTGTAGAGTGTGATCCACTTGAATGAAATTGGCAGAAATAGATGTTGAACCATCAGATACTGGCCCATGAAGTGTTTACCTCAGGCCAGTTAGGATTGCATAAGGTTCGCCTGACTCACCGCAGCGTGTCTCACGAGGAGCAAGTATGTCTGGTTGATCTAGACTTATCAGCAGGTGAACTTCATCAGCTAGATCAACGTCAGGTAAACTGATTTCATCAGCAATTTCATTTAGGTGTGGCCACTGGAACACCTCATGCTGTGTGACAAAGTTGTCTAGGCTTATGTTCAGGTGATCCCGACAGAGCACTCCTTTCAACAGGTACGAGTTCTTTTGTTTGAGCATCTTCAATTCATAGGTTCACTGCTAAGGTGACAACGTTTAGATTTTTGGTCTCCATGGTGTTCAGTTTAATGTTCAATTTGCGTGACTCCAGTTTAAGAGCATGAACTAAATTCTTAGAAGCAAAGGTCCCATTAGAGCCACTGTCAAGCAAAGCAAACACATTCATAGAGAATCGGTTGTGTCTGTCTGAAACCATTAACAGGCAAATAGGAAGTGCAATCTTCTTTCGGCTGGCTTCAATGCACTTCCTAGTGGCATGTGCTTGAATGGCTTGAGGCGGGTCAGCAGCTGGCTCACCTCCGTTAGCTTGATTAATAGATTGGCCTTTGTCGTTGTTGCTAGAAGCACCTTGCATACCCAGCTGCGAGTACAGACTGCACTGCGATGACCTTTCATGAAACAGTTCAGACAGAGTTGCTTTTGTTGAATAAAAGGCCAAACGCTCCTGAACAGACAGAGATCTAAAGGTTTGACACTGGTTCAGAAAGTGTCCGTCAGTGCACTTTGGACACTTAAATTTTGAGGTTATCTTTGGTGTGGATGCTGTGGTGCTTTCATTAGTAACTGACACTGTTGCAAATGTCTGCCTTATTGAAAGTTGAATTAGTACTTGGTTTAGAACTTACTGGAGAATTTCGACTGGCAGGGCTAAGGAGATTCCCAAAGATAGGATCTGCTCTCTTAGCAGCTTCTGATTGAACAAGACTGACTATGTCATCTAACTTTGGCAAACAACCAAACTTGATTATCTCATAGTTTATTGTGAGCCATCTTTTCTTTATGTCTTCAAGTAGCTTTTCCACAATTTGTAGAAAAGTGCGTCCACCATTTAGCTCTTCCTCACACTTCATTGCCTTAAAAGTGTCTTGGCAGCTGCACAGAATGTATGTGAAGCTTGGCAATTCCTTGTAATCTTTAATATCTTTGTGATTTAGCACCTTGTCAACCCATGCTTGTGATATTGCATATGGATTGCCAAAACGTCTCTTCAGAATAGCCATTGCTTCAACATAGCACAAGCTAGAGTTAGGGTTGTACAAGCAATGTGAGATAGCATCTCTAGCTTGGCCGACAGATTATTGATGCAGTCAAGTGAGTTTCTCTTCATCTGGCACTATCTTTTTTTATCAATCACAGAGGAGAACCATTTCATGAACTGCCAGTACTTTAAAGGTTCTCCATCAAACTTGATGATGTCAACTGGTGGTAGATGCATGGAATCAATGTGTGACTGATATTGTTGCCTTGACAGGTCTAGTAGTTGGTATGAAGAGATCTCGTTCACTGCTGAAAGTGAGGAACGAAAGTTAAGGGATGGGTTACCTGAGGCAGGAGTGGAAAAGCCTTTATTTATTGTTGCTAACTCAGCCTTTCAACGATTTTCCTCCATCTCAGCGTCTTTGAGTTTCAGTAAGCCTTTCAGTCCATCCATTTGAAATTCTGCATGCTGAAGTTGAAATTTAAACTCTGCAGGCAGGCATTCTTCCTGTCGGCAATAAGCATGGAAAACTCTTCCTTTTCGTTTTGTCTTAGATTTTGTAGCCCTTGAAGCTGGGTAGACAGCTGGTCTACAGAAGACATTGGAGATGTAATGGCTTCATCAAACATTAGCTCTTCCTCATGGGAATTAAGTGCATCTGAAGTTTCTATTTAAATCCTTCATTGATGGCTTAAAGTCCTCCAACCAGCTCAAGACTGTGTGCTACAAGTCTTGAACATCACGCAGGACCGATGTTAAATAGCTCTTAGAAGAGTCAAGGTCATCACTGGTTTCTAATGTTTTATGGTACATGTCATGAATCTCATTAAACTGCATAACAGCCTCATCCAAAGCAGCAAGTTTCCTCTCCACTTCTTTGGGCTGGTTACAGTTCATAGAAGTTGTAATCTGTGTAATCAAGAGTGTCATTGCAGCCTTTGCACTTCCACGTTGACGCTTAAGACATTTTTGTTGTTGATCAGGAGTAACACTTGTTTCTGAATCTTGGTCCATGTTGTTACTAATCTTCTTAACTCCTCATGTTTGACAGCAATTTTACCAATAAAATGACTGTCTTTTATTCCTCTTGTGCAGAACTCACAATGTACACATTGTTTGTCATAATTTAGTTGTAGTTGGGATTATTTATTTGCACTTTTACATGTGTGTGGTCAAACTGTAAACACAAAAGAATTCATAATTAGTAGCCAGTAATGTTAACATCACCAACTTTACTCCAAACATGATAACATCAGCTTTAGATAATAAACATTAAAGTATATGGTTCTAAATGAAAGATATCCCCTACAAGCAATTAGCACATATTAGCATGAAACATTACCACATATGTCATACAACTGTCAACACAGATTTCTAAAACAGTTGCTGTATTACAAACATGTATTAACTTAGTTTAACAGACAAATGCAACACACATTGCGTGAATATTTCAATAGGCAATTCAATCTGCAAATGTCTAACCAAATATAATAAACAAATGAATAGCACCAGGCGTCTAGGCCCCAATCGCAACTAACGATCTACACAGTAATTTTATCCATATATTTATAACAACCAAATGTTATTCACCACGCTGGGAATATATAGTTTAGATTAGGGTTTTTCTGTAGTTGTTATAAACAAAAAAGTGTGCATATGAATGTCTGCATATGAACATCAACATTGCTTTCTCACTCAGTTCGGTTCAGTGGGATTTTTTCTTTGTTTTTCTGCCAGCCTTTTCCTAGGCGATCACATGACCCACTGCATGAACTTTCTTAAAGGGGCAGCACCCTACACAAAGAAATGTAAATAATTAAATTTGAAACATAGAAAGCATAGAGCACATTTGCAGGCAATCAAATAGAAACAGGGGTGGGCCGTCAGGCCCTGCAAGGCCTTCTCTGCAAGCCCAAAGATAATCAGAATCAGAAATGTATTTTTGTACTTATTTAATATAATTTTTAATAATATATATTTTACAAAGTTCAGTTAAATTAGTCTATATGGTGATTTCATTGCTACAGTACGTTCTTTTCAGTTGCCTTGCTTTTAGCGCAGCTCATATAAATGAAAGCTTTTATCCAATAAGATTTTTTCATCTGTGTTGTCTCCGGGTAGACTGGGCCTTCAGAATTCCGAGTGAATACCGTCTGCTGTTGAAGCCCATCAGGACCACGTTGTTGATTGTCATATTTTTAACCAATCAGATTTCCACTTTACCATAATGGGTGTGTTCTTTGACCAAGTAAAGCGTTTCTGCAGGCCTAGCCTTACGTCAGCATCGTTTCTGTTGCTGATAGGAGGGGCAGTTCAATAAAGTTCTGTAAAATAAAGTTAAAAAAAGTTTGCCATCCGAACAACAACTAGCTTAGCTCTCCCAGCTTAGCTCTCCCTTCTCCGATTTCTTTAAACTTTCAATTTTTAGATTGTTAGATTTTTTACATTTAGCAGAATGGCAGATGGAGGTGAAGAAGTTGCTTTGGTGGCGAATATAGGACTGGGCAGGATCGACTCTCAGCACTGGGCAAGATCTTTTACTGGAACTTAACACAAAGATGTGCTGTACAACCGCGTGATAGAAGTCTTTTTAAAAGAGAAAGGACTTCGTTTTCAAATAATGATCAGCTTTGGTGAGTTTGATGGATTTTAATATATTTTTACTAGCAGGGCCTTAACTACGGATGGGCCGATACCGATACCAGCACATTAAAGTACAGGAAAGAATGAAGGATGCAATTCGGTTCATACTGTAACTGTAGAAAACAGCATGAGCAACGCCCCGGACCTAGCCTCTGAAAGCCACCTTCAGCGAGGAAAGACAAATATCAGTAGTTTGCAAAACTTCTGGGTGAACAAAATAGTGGTATTTCTGAGTTCTGACATACTAACGTTAAGAAATATAACTTAAAAGAAATACGATGTAGCCTATTTATATTTTGTTCAATAGATTACATTGATAGTACAGCTAATTGTGTACCGATTATAATAAAACAATAAAATACCTTAACAGAATAATATGATTAGGTAATTTTCCCTGTTTTGGAGAAAGTCACTTCAAACAGACATTCTCATCTTACACAAAACTTCTGCAATGCTTAGTTTGGGCAAATTCGAACACAAACGTCTATTGCGTTCGCGTTTACAAACGTGTTTCTCTCACTTAATTAGGAAAGGAGACGTAAACCATTGACATCTAATAAATATTACACATTCTTGACCTGCAATGTAAATGATGTTCTTCTGGATATGTAGGAATATTTACTTTTCTATATTTGAATTGACTGATCAACATCTAAGAAATAGCAGATTTTAGCTTGATAAATGTGACATTTGGCATAGTTCTTAAAAGTACTCCTATCGGTACTCTTATCAGCAAGTACCCAAAATGAAATACTCTGTACTTGTACTCTTTCCATAAAAAGTGGTATCGGCCCATCCCTAGCCTTAAAGGTTCTTAACGGGGCTTAGTGCATGTACTTTATTTGTATTCATGCAGGGGGAGATAAACAGACACACTTCATCCTGGCGCCAGGCCTGTTAATACTGCTTGTTTTAGATCACTACTGGTGTGAAGCATGTGCAGATTGTATATATAAGGTCTGTGGTTCAGATTCAGGGGTCTTAGTGGGCTGTGCCTTTGAGTGTGCGTGGTAAACCTGGATTTGCGTTTAATAATGCCTAGTGTTACATTCTTATGGTTTCAGTCATGTCGGGTCAATTAGTGTATTGTAAGTCTCATAGGTGTTGAGCCTCGTGTTAAATAACCTTTATCGAGTGGAATAAACTTATCTTCACTATGAACATGGTGTGCATTATATGCCGAATGACAATAACCTATAGCCCTAGAATGTCATTGTGAGGTTATTATAATGCGTTTTCATTTTGGGAAGATTGTGAAGGCCTAGGTGTAAAATGCATAGCCCGCCACTGAATAGAAATATATAATGTAAAGGAACATATTAAAAGAGGGAAGGCATAAAAAGCATTTGAGTGCTGACTTAGTTAAATGCTATAGTGAAAAGACATGTTTTTAACAGCTTTTTGAATATATCAATAGATAATGCTTCTTTAATATTTTTTGGTATTGTGTTCCGCAGTTTTGCAGCATACTTAAAAAAGGCAGCATATCCAATTTGTCTGTGAGTGGAATTTTGTACCATTAGCAGGTTAGCTGTGGAATATCTGAGTGCCCTTTGGGGAACATAGGATTTTAGAGATTCTGTAAAATATGCTGGTCCTGAGCCATTTATAGTTTTATAAACAAGCAGGAGGACATTATCATCAATGCTGTGGGAAACTGGGAGCCAGTGTAATGATTTCAGAACTGGAGTAATATGTTCTCGCCTCTTGGTTCTTGTTAAGAGTCTCGCTGCTGAGTTCTGGATGAGTTGAATCTTCTCTAAATACTTTTTTGGGAGGTCTGTAAGGAGGGTGTTACAGTAATCCAATCTAGTTGTGACGAATGCGTGAATTAGTTTCTCTGCATCTTTTTGGGTTATGAATGGTCTAACTTTAGCAATATTTCTGAGGTGAAAGTAAGATGTTTTGATCACCTTGTTAAGATGGGAGGTAAAACTTATGTCAGAGTCTATGATAACACCTAGGCTCCTTACTTCAGGTTTGATCAGGGAAGTCAGGTTACCAAATTTCATGCTGATTTTCTCCCTTTTGACTTTGGGGCCAACTAAGAGGATTTCTGTTTTATCCTCATTTAATTTTAGGAAATTAACACTCATCCAGTTATTTATGGCAATTAGGCACCTAGACAGTGAGTTTAATGCATCTATGTCATCTGGCTCTACGGAAATTTATAGCTGTGTGTCATCAGCATAGCTGTGGAAAATATACATTGTGTTCTCTGATGACATCACCTAGTGGAAGCATGTATTATGAAAAAAGTAGTGGAGCCAGACAGCTTCCTTGTGCAACTCTGCATAGTACTTCATGTTCCTCGGATACATGGTCACCAAGACTGACAAAGAGTTTTCTGTCTGTAATGCAGGTTTGAAACCATCTGAGGACATTTTCTAAGAGACCAACCCAAGTTTCGAGACGGTCTAGTAGAATATCATGATCAATGGTGTTGAATGCTGCACTCGGGTCTAGGAGGACTAGAACCAAGACTTTGTTTGCACCCATGCTAATTCTTAAATCGTTTACTATTTTGGTCAGTGCTGTTTCTGTACTATGATTTGCTCTAAAACCTGACTGAAACTTTTCGAGAATGTTGTTGTCATTTAGAAATGTGCTCAGTTGGTGAAAAACTGCTTTCTCAAGCACCTTACTTAGTAAAGTGATGTTTGATATTGGTCTATGGTCGCTTAGTACCTCAGAGTCTAGTTGTGGTTTCTTAAGAAGTGGCTTTATAACAGCAGTTTTGTATGCATTTGGGAAGACCCCAGATTCGAGAGATTTATTTATAATATTTAGGACAGGGCATGAGATGCTATTAAAAACATCTTTTAGAAGAGTGGTCGGGATAGGGTCGATAGCGTAAAGGTAGATGTACTCTCTCTAACAATCTTTTGCAGGTCTTCAGTAGCAATGATGTTAAATGTCTTCATGTTCTTTGTACAAGGTTTGCTTGGGAAATTTATATTTGTTGTAGTAATGCTGACTCTGATGGTTGTGATTTGGTTATTAAAGAAGCTGCAAACTCCTTGCATTTAGTTTCAGAGGCTTGACTTTTCCATTTCGGGATAGGGGCAGGGTTTAGCAGTTTGTCTATTGTTGAAAATAGTATTTTAGGGTTATTTCCACTTTCTATAATTATCCTGGAAAAGTGGTTCTTTCTTGCAGCACGTACAGTGTTATTGTATGTAGTAGGGATGGGACGATTACCGGTTTCACGGTAAACCACAATAAAATGTCAGTACGGTTAGTATTACCGTTTAAAATCTAATTTTCATTAAAACCGTCTTTGATTACCGTGATTTTGAAAACTCACGGTAAATCCTGTCCAGCCAGAATCAGTCTGACGCAGGTGCGCGCAAGCAACTTTTGTTTTTTGCACGAGAAGTCAAGGCTGAAGGCAGTGACAGCGCTCGGGAGATTTTTCAGCCATCCAAGATGACAAAATCTGAGATGTGGTCATATTTTGGCTATTACAAGAGTCCTGAGGGCAATTTAATCAAGGATTGGCACCCTGTCTGCAGAGAAATGTCGCAGCAAAAGGGGGAAACATGTCCAATCTGTCATCTCATTTTCGTGATAACCAGTCACTGTTATACAGGTGAATGCATTAACTTTTACTTCAATACCAAAACTACCTTGGAAAAATAATTGGCCAATCAATATTGATTCGAAATGAAATATTTAATTATCTCACTTGTAATTAACGCAAAGTATCCGGACACATATTTTTATTTTTACAACAGAAATAATTTCAGGGACATAAAATATGGCATATGATTAGTGTCCACAGATCCTTAAAGTCTTAAATAGCCTTAATATCGTTTTCCAGAATTTACAGTCTAAAACTGTCTTTAAGTCTTTAATCTAAATTTCTAAGGTCTTAAACAGTTGCGGCAGTCATGCTATTTTTGTTCCATTGTATTTTGTCGAAAGAATCCATAAACGCTTTCTCTGTGCAACATTTTAGTTAGCAACAGCCAGATACAGTATTAGCAGGTGATTGCTGGAGTTTCATGAGTTCACAGCAACACACTTACTTTGTTCGTTAGTTAGCTTAATTAGTTTGAGTCTTGTTTATATTTAATATATTTAGCTAATATAGAAAATATATTTTATTTGTGTCCTTACAGTTTTGTTTAATAAAACTTATTACTTGTGATCAGTACCTATTAGATTGCGCATTTTTTGCCTACCGCAAAGCAACGATAACAACCCACTCTCATTGAGCACTTCTCCACGTTCTCGTTCTGTTTCATTAGCGCAAGTGTGGGGCCATGTATTACTTTGGAACATTTCTTTCTACCGACTCAAGAGCCAGGCATCATGGAATTCGAGTTACTTTTATTCAGTAGTTTGTTTGAACTGCTGGTCGCGATGCTACAGCAGACTTAAGCACAGTCTATCGTGGCAACATAAAAATGCAGCAGGCAAAATAGAACATAAGATACATTCAGACGTGTTAATTCATTATTTTTTTCATATAATGAATATAAATAACTTGCATATATAATTCAAAGACATTGCTCTTTAACCAAATCCAAACATTCAAACGATATGTGTGCTGGTCTTCCTCAACAAAGTCAGACAATGCATTCCAACGCAAGCTACTCTCAGTACAAATCTGTCGCTCGCGACATTGAAAAAAAAATCTTCACTAACACACGGTCAACTCCATTCCTTCATCTGAGAGATTCAAAACAGCAGGCAATGGGAACCATCCACAGAGA
>JACXGM010030884.1:0-13152 GCA_016801145.1 Umbra pygmaea
GAACAAGACTGGACTACAATTAACTTTACTGGACTGGAATAAAATATAATGAACTAGACGGGACTACAATGAACTTCACTGGACTGAAATCAGATATAATGAACTAGACTGGACTACAATGAACTCTACTGGACTGAAATAAGATATAATGAACTAGACTGGACTACAATGAACTCTACTGGACTGAAATCAGATATAACGAATTAGACTGGACTACAATGAACTCTACTGGACTGAAATCAGATATAATGAACTAGACCGGACTACAATGAACTTTACTGGACTGAAATCAGATATAATGAACTAGACTGGACTGGAATAAAATATAATGAACTAGACTGGACTACAATGAACTCTACTGGACTTAAATCAGATATAATGAACTAGACTGGACTACAATGAACTAGACTGGACTACAATGAACTCTACTGGACTGGAATATGATATAATGAAATAGTCTGGACTAATATGAACTCTACTGGACTGGAATAAGATATAATGAACTAGACTGGAGTACAATAAACTCTACTGGACTGGAAAATGATATAATGTACTATAATGGACTATAATGAAATCTACCAGACTGGAATAAGATATAATTAACTAGACTGGACTACAATGTACTCTACTGGAATAGATTAGGATATAATGAACTAGACTGGACTACAATGAACTCTACTGGACTGGAATATCATATGATAAACTGGACAGGACTATAATGACCTATATGTTATGAAAGTTTATATAATGATATTAATAATTAGATATTGAACTGGTTTGAAATCACATGAATGAATTCCACTGGAATATCATAGAAAAGGCATGGAATATAATAAATTGTACTGGACTAGAATGTCATAAAAATTACCTGGACTGGATTTACATACAAATAAACTGGACTTAATTATAATTAATTAATGAGTAATTAATATGTAACATATTGAACAATACTGGAATAACATTTATTAACCTTTATTGGACTATCGTACAATAAACAGGCCTGCAATATCTTATATTTAAATTAAATGGATTGGGGTAGAGTGGATTTAACTGAGCTAGACTGATGTATAATAAAGTAGACTGAAACGTAAAACATAGAATATCACTGCAGTATTGCAAAAAACAAACAGGACTGGTATAGAAAATAATACAATGAACTGTATATTATAAAGTAATATAATATAATTAACAACCTGTAGCTAAGTGTAATTTATTCCCATCTAGTGGAGTTCCATCTATTACATACAGTATCCTAGAAGAAATGCTTTGAGAGCAAATGTACAGTTATTAGCATCAGAAATGTTTTAGGTTCATGAGATATTGCTTGGTGTAGACGTACCTAACAGAACTGAGCAACATGATCTCACAGAATTTTGTGAAATAAACACAGCCCCAAAATCTGTGACAGTTTCATGGAATCGCCGAAAGTTCTGTGATGGGCCCACAGAAGTGAAGCTGTAGCGGGTTTGCCTCAATGTGGGTGGAGTCAGACACCTATGTGGGTGGAGTCAAACATTTCATGCATTAACCATTACATCACATGTACTGTTACCACTTAATATAAAGTATTCCCTTATACTAATCCTAACCTTAACCATTACAAAACATGTGCTGGTACCATTTAATATAATGTCTTCCCTTATCCTAATGCGAACTTTAACCATTACAACACGTGCTGGTACCACTTAATATAATGCATCACTTCCGTGGGCCCATCACCAAAATGTTCCGTGAAATTGCCACATATTTTGAGTGTGTTGGGCCGTGTTCATTTCACGGAATTTGGTGAGATCATGTTGGAACTGAGATGTATTTATGCTGGGTGCAGGACACAAATACATTAGCTTGAGAAATGTTACCTCAGTAATGCACAAATCAGCACACTGCCATGATGCGAAAAAAACAGTTACGTCACCTATTGCATCACAACAGTCACAATGAAATAAAGAAAAGATTGAGAGATTGTTTATTTTATTAATAATTGTCATATTACGTACGTCTGCATGATAATCAATACATTCTATGGCCTTAAACACGTATATATACAGTGCCATGCGAAAGTATTTGGCCCCCTTGACCATTTTGACCTTTTGCCACATTTCAGGCTTCAAACATAAAGATATAAAACTGTAATTTTTTGTGAAGAAGCAACAACAAGTGGTACACAATTATGAAGTGGAACGAAATTTATTGGATATTTCAAACTTTTTTAACAAATAAAGAACGGACAAATTGGGCAAGCAAAATTATTCAGCCCCTTTACCTTAAGTGCAGCAAACTCTCTCCAGAAGTTCAGTGAGGATCTCTGAATGATCCAATGTTATATAATAGAATCCACCTGTGTGTAGTCAAGCCTCGGTATAAATGCACCTCCTCTGTGATTTCCCAAGCTTTAAACATCCCAAGGAGCACTGTGCAAGCGATAATATTGAAATCAGACCACTGCAAATCTACCAAGACCCGGCCGTCCCTCTAAACTTTGCCATGATCTCTCTGGATGAACTGCAGAGATCTACAGCTGAGGTGGGCGAGTCTGTCCATAGGACAAAAATCAGTCGTATACTGCACAAATCTGGCCTTTATGGAAGAGTGGCAAGAAGAAAGCCATTTCTGAAAGATATCCATAAAAAGTGTCGTTTAAAGTTTGCCACAAGCCACCTGGGAGACACACCAAACATGTGGAAGAAGGTGCTCTGGTCAGATGAAACCAAAATCTAACTTTTTGGCAACAATGCAAAATGTTATGTTTGGCGTAAAAGCAACACAGCTCATCATTCTGAACACATCATACCCACTGTCAAACATGGTCGTGGCAGCATCATGGTTTGGGCCTGCTTTTCTTCAGCAGGGACAGGGAAGATGGCTAAAATTGATGGGAAGATGGATGAAGCCAAAAACAGGACCATTCTGGAAGAAAACCTGATGGAGTCTGCAAAAGACCTGAGACTGGGACGGAGATTTTTCATCCAACAAGACAATGATCCAAAACATAAAGCAAAATCTACAATGGAATGGTTTACAAATAAACATATCCATGTGTTAGAATGGCCAAGTCAAAGTCCAGACCTGAATCCAATCGAGAATCTATGAAAAGAACTGAAAACTGCTGTTCACAAACGCTCTCCATCCAACCTCACTGAGCTCAAGCTGTTTTTCAAGGAGGAATGGGCAAAAATTTCAGTCTCTCGATGTGCAAAACTAATAGAGACATACCCCAAGCCACTTACAGCTGTAATCGCAGCAAAAGGTGGCGCTACAAAGTATTAACTTATTTTGCACGCTTAATTTTGTCAGTTTTTTATTTGTTAAAAAAGTTTGAAATATCCAATAAATTTCATTCCACTTCATGATTGTGTCCCACTTGTTGTTGATTCTTCACAAAAAATTACATTTTCATATCTTTATGTTTGAAGCCTGAAATGTGGCAAAAGGTCGAAAAGTTCAAGAGGGCCGAATACTTTCGCAAGGCACTGTATATATATATATATATATATATATATAGTCTTAACAGGGATGTCTTCTTAGGTGTCTCTGTACATGGATATTAGAGATACTTTGAGGATAAATATTTATTATATTGCAATCAAAATAACTGATATAGAGCCAAAGGTTATTATTATTGTATTTACTTGAATCTTTTATGTTTTCTTTTACTTACAACTGATTTAAAATATATTGGTTACAGGTGGCTTGCTAACTGCACTGAGAACTGCTAAATTTAATTATTTTTTCCATGAGGAAAATATAAAAAACTTTTCTGTTGTTATAAAAACTTCGAATCGGAGCAAATGTGAAAATATCATAAATGATTACTACTGATATTCTTGGCAATGTACATTGTACATTATTTCCTTGTGAGAAAAACAGGCAAATAATATAAACTGTGAAGTTAATGTAATGAACTTATATGCTGTACAGCAGTGTCAGAGAGCAGATACAGTATGTTTATGTAGTTATATTTATATAAACTCTCAATATTGTTCCTAAAAGGAATTGTCATCATTATCTTGTTTTCCATCAGCCGAACATCACAACAATCCAAGCAAGAGCTGAAGTAATTGAAAAGGAACCTCTGTAGTTGTGAATATTACATTTACATTGGAGATGGGATGAGAACAAAATGTGTGAGAGTGAGGGAGACAGCTGTAGGTACACAGCGAGGGAAGGAGAGCTAGTATCTACAGAGTTGGTTGCACTGAGAGAGACAGAGAGAGGCATTTGAGTGTGACAAATAGAGAGAGAGCTAGAAAGGCAAATGTAGGTACAGGAAGCGAGACACAGACAGAAAGATTTGCAGAGAACGGTGAGCCAAAGAGATAGAGACAAAGTGTAGTGCACAAGCTAGCAGCATGGCATACCATTTTCTATACCCTACTGTAGGTACATGTCTGGCTGTCTGTTTGTCTGATTGTTTTTATGTCCCTCTGTATATTCAATGTATTCTCATGGCAATATGTGGGTAACCATAAGTAATGGAAATTTCGCTGCATTACGTAGGCAGACTTATGATGGCCGATCAAAATGTCAGTTTTTCATATTGAATCGACGTTCTACCAGAACACTTCCGAGAATAGACCAATCGTTTACAATTTAAAGTACTTGGGGAACGTTCAGTTCAGGAATAACATGCTAGGTTAGTGAGGTTAAGGTTAGGTTAAGGTGAGGTGAGGTTAAGATTAGGGTAAGGTTAATGTAAACTTACTTTTTTTACGTTTCGTAAACATACGAGTCTTGCATCCGGAAACGTACATTTGTACGAATGTGTTGTTTTTAATGACTTTGCATGATTCTGTATGTATCGCCATGAGAACAGCATTTTATATTTGACTGTCTGTCTGTTTGTCTGTATCTCTGTCCAGAGCAGAAGCAACACGCCAGGAAATGCATGTGCAAAATGACATAGTACCACCCACAGTGTGGCAGAGAGATGAGTACAGGTGTGAGAGATGGACAGGAGAGGTGTTCTGCTAGTATATCTGTCTTTCTGTGTGTCTGCATCTATCAGTGTCTATCTGCCTTGTCTGCACACCTCCTATCCTGTCTTTACACTCATCTCTCTGCCTCCCTATGAGTGTCAGTGTGTACTGTAATTCAGCTTGTTAATTTCCTGGTGGTGGCTGCAGCTCCTTTGAAACAGTCTGATATCCAATGCTTAGCACAAGACAGGGCACAATGCTTAGCACAGCACAAAGCACAATGCTTAGCACAGCACAGGGCACAATGCTTAGCACAAGACAGGGCACAATGCTTAGCACAGCACAAAGCACAATGCTTAGCACAGCACAGGGCACAATGCTTAGCACAACACAGGGCACAATGCTTAGCACAGCACAGAGCACAATGCTTAGCACAGCACAGGGCACAATGCTTAGCACAGCACAGAGCACAACACTTAGCACAGCTACAACTGAGCATGTTGTCCACATCAAACTCAGTGAACCTTGGAAAAGAACTGAAAGACTACTGCTATACAAAAACGAATTGTTGTTCTAACATTTACAGCCAGTTTCCTGATTATTTACCTAGTTATTTTTGTGTTAATCACTGATTATTTGGTTAAATCACAATATAGTGAGATGGAACATGGAGATGGAACACAACCAGTGACAAATATTGGAATGTGGTTAGCTTCGTATTTAAATAAATTTTCAAGCTGCAAAAGGCATGCTTTATATAGCACATCTTATAAACTGGGTTGTTTGAATTTGGAATGCTGATTGGAACACTGGTTGGAACGTTGGTTGGCTGGTAGCCATGTCATATGAGACTGTATCACAGGTATGACATTACATCATGATTTACTGCTCTAATTCAGTTGGTTACCAGCTTATAAGAGCAATAGGTCATCTCAGGGGTTTGTGATTTATTGCCAATATACCACAGCTGTGTACTCTATGATGCGTTGTACCTAAGAACAGCTCTTTTCTATGGTATATTGGCTTTATACCACACCCACTGGTACTGTATTGCTTACAAATAGCATAAGGACACAGTGACACAACTGACCAAATTAAGTGAGATGTAGGTATGCCCAGGTGTCAATTCAGGTACAGTGATTATGACAGTGGTCAAAGAGCAGCGATCCAGATGAGATTCTAAGTGCATGATTGATGACAAAAAAATACAGTGTCCATAGCAGGGGTCTCAAACCGGTTCCACAGAGGGCCTAGTTTATCCTGGTTTTTGTTTTTATCTTGTACTTGAATGACTAATTAGGTCACTTATTGGTTAGGATCTCCTCTCACCTGGCAGTTTAGGCCTTAATTGGGCTCTAATTGAAAGGAAAGACCAAAAACCAGCATACACTATGCCCTCTGTGTAACCTGTTTAAGACCCCTGGTCTATAGATGTTCATCACTGTAGTCAGGAGGGATTGCCTACTGTTGGGGACTCTGAGCTCCAAATATGGATACCATAAATCCCTCTGAGGCAGTCCAAATATGGATACCATAATTCAGAACTATTCAAATCTGGTCCAGGACAGAAACACTTTTTTTTAAAACTTTTACCTGGAAGTTATTTGCAATCACCTGGTCTGAACAAGGCCCTTATTACAAAAAATGATTTGTTTTGGTCCTCCAGGACCAGAGTTGAAGCACAGATCTACATAATGTCTGCATCCTGAAGGGCACCATGACGACATAGGACAATTCTTTGATGTAACCCTGGTTCAAAGTGTCACACTATATTGATGGTTCACTATTGTTGTAATCGCTCTGAACTAGGTATCTCGATTCGGAAATTGAAAGGCTTCATGAGTTGAACATGGGTGCTACAGTAGCTCCGGAGAACGTCAAATACATGGCCTGTCTGGGGGAACCCGAGCAGAGGTTTGAGAAGCCCTGATTGAGCACAAGGTGCCATTTGAGAGGCTTTGGAGACATGATTGGTAATGATTGAAAATCCATGTCTATCCCCTCAAGTAAACTCCTCTTGTTTCTGAAGCGTTTGCTGTGGGTGATGGACTGACAAGACACTTCAATGTGTGGGACGACAGGAGCCACAATTATTATCCACATGTAATTATGCACTGTTCTACGTGACATCTCTCTCATCAGTAGTCTACAGCAATGTGTCTTCGAACCTGTTTCTGACTACCAGGGCGAAGAAAGTATTGCCATTGTCGTAATGACAGCTTTTCTGGAAGATGTTATTTGCCTGTTTTTCTCTCTGTCTTTAAAAAGCAGAGACAAGAAAGAGGGAGAAAGGAACATTGTCATAAAAAACAACCATCTTTGGGGAGTTTTTACCAAAATAAGTCTCAATCCACATGGAAATATTAAAATCTTCTATACAAAAAACAAAATAATTCCAGCACAAGAAAAAAAGTTTAGTGAAACGATTCTTCTCCATTTTTATGGTTTTAATTTGGCACATGGCACAATCAGCATGTATGCATCTGGTATACATAAATAAATATTAAATATATTGATGCATAAATATAAATATAGAGCTTGTATAAAGACACATGGAGGATAGTTCTTACAGCTTGACAGTTTGTCAATGATTAAAACAAAGAGAAATTACCTTTCTTAATTATGCCAACACTATCATGTTGAAAATAGCAGTACTAGAAGTTAGGAAACAGTACTTCACTCTGTACTGCTTCAGTGGTTTACTTGTAGAGTAGGTAGACTATTTCTGTGTAAAAGCCCTATACATATATGTATGCATGCCCATATTTATATATATATATATTCAAAGAAACACAGGTGTGCACTGATGTAATTTACTCAGCACAAACAGGCCACTGTCTGTTTTGAAGAGGAACTCTTACAAAGTAACTGGAATCATGTCAGTTAGTTCAGTTGAATCTTTAGCTATTTTTTTCTCATACACGTAAAATAATATATTTATTTTGTAATCTTTAAGCAAAATTAGACATATAACTTTTTTTTCAAAATAACAAAAGTACTATTTCGCAGTAAAGACGTACACCCAGAGAAAGACGCAGCTGCAGCGTAAACAACACTGGTGGTACAGAACCAAATGAACAATATGAGAAAAAGCCCCATCCCCGATTCCCAAACTGCCACATAAAACGCAAACGCAAAAACAGGTGCAAGCACACACGCACGCATACCTGCACGCACCCACACAGACACACACACAGACCCCTGCACACACACAACCATGTTATTATGCACAACAACACACATGTGCTCAGAGCGTTGTGTGCGGAAGTGAACACTTCTCGGAGTTGAGCTAAGATCAGATCGTTCAACAGATAAATTGGTTGTAAAAGATGCACTTTTTTTTCATAACAAAACAATCACAGTAACATAGTCTTCTTGTCTGTGTTATGATCTCTGATGGCAGTCTGTTTCAGACAACTCATTTCTATCCGAGCTAGAAAAGAGAACACCATTTCTGTGGGTGTAGTCGTGTGGGTATGCGGAACGAGTTGCACCAAGACGCTTCTTAAAATCCCTCCAAGTGCTGCAGTAAATATCCTCTTGGTGCCTGTTCAGTTCACGATTCAGTCACTCGTGTCTTTGAGTCACGTCAAAATGTCACACACACCACAAGGAATAGTTCCCGTGAACAATAGAAATGAAGAGAGAGAAAACAACTCGGAACAAAACAAGCTTTTGTAAGGCATTGAAACAACACAGAAAACTTCCACAGGAAAGAAAAAAATGCGGATATGGTGGTAGAGACCATTGTTTGAAAACTATCTGTTCTGTCTCCCTCAGGAGAGACAAAGGAAAGAAAAAGCACTTTTCTCATTGTGTTTGTATGAATCCAAGTAGTAAGTGTTGATAATCTCCCCTGTCAGTCTGTTTAAAAAGGCTTTTAAAATGATTACTAAAAAAACACAGCAGAAAGAACCCCTCCATCCTAAAGCCCCATGCTTGTCTGGGGGGGTGAATAGTGGTTTGATTTTGGCAGCTTTACACATCTTCACCTCCAGCCAGACATTAGCAGAGATCTGTACGACCCTCTCAGCCGCTGCGCGCCATCTTCTCTGTGGTAAAAGTCTAGTTAAATCTCTTTACATTATAACGTCACCACTCGCTTGTCCCAACTCATCTTCACGCCCCCCCAACCCTCCAGAACCCTCCAGAACCCTTTCCCCTGTAATATCTATAAAACAAAATCCCCTACTCTTACTTCGTCCCCTCTCTCTGGCTCCAGCCTCTCTTGCTCCTTCTTAAAGCTATACCCTGGTGGTGGAGTGGGAGTGGGGCAGGCCGGTGGAGTTGAACCCGGCTGTGAAGGTGTTGTATGGGTGGAGGTTGGGGACCCCCACTAGAGAGTTAGGGATCATTGTAATGGTGTTGGGGGTCATCAGAGGGATATCGTCCGGTGACCTCCGCAGTGTAAGGGTGTAGTCGGGGAGCGAGGCCAGTCGCAAACCCCCGTCGTTCCCAGACCCCATGGCCTCGCACTCGTGGTGCGTCTGGTTCATCTGCAGGGACACAATCTCCTCCTCGTTGGGACCTTGACGATGGCCGATGTCGTTGGATGTGGCCTGGCTGTGGTGTGTCTGCGGGCTGGCTGGTCCGTTGTGGCCCCCTGACGCCTCGCGCCGCTTATCCTTGCGGTAGTAGAGGGCGGCGAAGGCCAGGACGTTGAGGAAGAGCAGCGACGCTCCCACGGCAATGGTGACGCTCAGCTCCGTGGAATAGTCTCGGGGGTTCTCCACGACCAGTGGCCTGGTCTCCTCGTCTCCGTTCCATGCTTCGTTATCCTCGTTGTTGTAGGCCGGGGACATGGGGGGGTGCTTGGTGTTTAACGGCCACGTCTTCTTCGTGGAGAGAGAGTTCTGGGTCGTCTCAGATGGGGGAACCTTCAAAAGGGAGGTAATTTAGCACACTGCTCTCCAGAGTGACAAAGTAACAGTCAGTTTGGACATAGAAGTAAAAGGCAGGTCGGACATAGTCAATGTCATTTAACGTTTCAACATCTCAACACACTAAAGTCAAAGCAATCAAATGAGAAATTAGTGTTAAAAGACAGGGGAGGTACCTTAGTGGTTGTGGAGGTGTAGTGGAACATATCATGAAGGTTGTAAAGGTGAGGAACCAGATGCTTCCAGAAGGCCACCTTGGTGGCACGGTAGTGGTCTCTGACGCGAGGCTTCAGGCCGATATGGAGGTACAGCTGGTCCTGAGGGTTATACTTGGACCAGGCCACCTCCTCGAAGCGGTTAGCCTTGGTGTGGATGAACTTAGTGTCCTGGGGAACAGGCTTGTTGGGATCCCTGGAAAACAAAGGAGAAGGACATCCAAAATCCTGTTAGTTAGAAGGGCTCTGTCCAGATATGTCTTCTTATATTTTTAAAAAGTTATAGGGATCTGTCCTTTGAAATTGCCAAGCTCCACCAATAACACACAGTTATCTAAACATGGTTTCACCCTGCCTCTGACATATCACCAATCAAAACCATGTTCAGAAGAGCCCCTGCTGAGTTGTGATGTGGCATTTCCCTATTATTTCTTCTTCTTAACCAGTGGTGCGCAGACATCTCCTTAGGACACCCAGCCATTCCATGTGTTAGATGTATTCCATAGCTAGCACCCCTGAATCAGCTAAGTCAACTAACTATTAAGCTCTTGACTGATTGACAGATGAGCTAGTTTGGAGCTACAACACAGGCGTGAAATGATTAGGGGTCCACAGGGAAGGTTGGAGCACCGCTGTTTAAGCCAATGTTTTTGTTTGCAAGGTGGAATTTACCAGCTGAAATGACATTTGGTATTATCATGTGGCTCTCTAAGAACCCGAAATCAAACCAAGGTCAAAATCAAGCCATCGTGACTCTCTCATTACCAGTAGTGTCTGTGCTGCTGACTCAACATGACAGTACAGGTAGTAAAGCTACTGCATGAATAGACATTTACATTCATTCATTCCTTCCCAGCCCTGTCTGTCTGTCTGTCTGTCTGTCTGTCTGTCTGTCTGTCTGTCTGTCTGTCTGTCTGCTTCCATCCATCAACACACTCCTTGAACCCCCAACAGTTCCTCTTGATTCAGGCTTGCTACATTCCAGTGACAACCATAAAAACCCACAGGTCTCCTTGTCACCAAGGGGGCTTTTAGAGTAAACACGCATCCTACTGTATGAATAAGTCAGTATGCTTTAGCCTGCAGTTCAGGACGCTTCATGTTGTGTTTGATGACCTGACTGTAGCTCTGCCCTCTCTGTTAATTGCTCAGGGAAGGCGGCACCATAAGCATTAACATCCAGAGTGCTCATGTAAAACGCACCTTATTAATCAACACTAAATCGGGTGGTGGCTGGGGCCCTGGAACTGTGACAATGAGGGTGCACCAATGCAAATGTCCTCTAGGGGCCAGTGTTTCTCTTTTGAGAGTGGAAAAAGAAATGACCAGCTGACTGGCTCGCTGGTGGACTGCTCAATGGCTGTTAGCTAATCCAGGAAGGGTACCAATTTCAATTAGAGGAGGCTATTGATTTATTGAGTCTATTTACATTATGGCATTCTCTCACAATCAGTGCTTCTGGATGTCTGCTTTCTGTCCCACGGTTCTGCTGTACCTCTATGGGAGGGCGAGTGGGAGTGGTAGTTTGGTCCAAAAATGTTCTGTCAAGTGTTAATAATGAGGATGGTTCAGCAACAATGCAGAGAATTTTGTTTTTTTAAGAAACAAATAAACACTTAACTTTAGCTTTGAGACAGTAGTGCAAAGCATATAACTGTGTGTTTGTGTATTGTGTGTGTGTGTGTGTGTGTGTGTGTGTGTGTGTGTGTGTGTGTGTAGTTTTAATAGTAAGAATCCAAGCCCAAGAAATCGAATGAACAAAGAGAAGTGCCCAGTACTTCACAGTAATGAAATAGAACTGTTTCTGACTCTATAGTAGGTGGCTTCCAGGAGTCCATTTCAGTTAGGGATTTGGGGATTTCGTTTATTTTTGTTCTAGGGCTGTATGGTGGTTGGCGGTTGAAAAAGCTACGAGTACAAAACCCGACAGAATAACAGCCACAGCAGACAAATTCACACTCTCTAGCCTTCCTTCTGGTTTTCTTCTGTACAATTTCCTTTTTCAGGTCAGCGCTTCTGGGAGAGGAAGTAAGAGAGAGAGAGAGAGGCAAATTGAGATAGCTGTAGCCAAATCCCTTGGTATAGCCTGGGTGTCAGCAAAGGGGCCTGTAAATAACCTCTTTTATTAGGCTAGTAATGATGCCCGATGGATATTGACAGGCAGACTCACTATGATGACTTTGTAGCTGAATATCAGTAATTAAGTTTCAGAACAGCGCCTGGCTTGGCGGTGGAGGTAAGGTCATATTGATCTTGCCTTGCATCAACTACATGCCAGAGAACTGAACAGAAATGAACAGGACAGGATGTCAATGGAGCGCAGCCTGCCCAGGACAAGATGTGGCTGAGAGGCCCCACGTCTCTCCCTCTGTCTGTCCCACTGTCTCTCCCTCTGTCTGTCCCACGTCTCTCCCTCTGTCTGTCCCACGTCTCTCCCTCCATTCTGTTTCTCGCTTGGCCTCTTTCTCACAATCGTTCTCTGTTTCTCCCTCTCTCTCTCCACAGATGTTTAGAAATTCTATCGGCAGCTCACAGGGGTGGCACAGAGTAATAACCAATCAGAGATTAGAACAGAGTTGAACCAATCAAAGGAGACCAGGTCAATCTTGGTTGATGAGAATCCCTGGCATCTCCATAACACCATATCATGTTTGGGTTCTAAATGGCATGCTACATCCTAAAGGCACAGGACAGAAGAAGTGCCCTTCATAAAGGTAGTAGGAAGCTATTTTGGACAGAACCCATCTCCACTTTACCTCATTGGGAACAATCTACCACATGATAACTGCACAAACTTTATAAAAGGTGCCATGGCCCCATTGTACATTCTGTGAGAGTCTCTTAAATCCATGCAGGCATGTTAAGGACCTGAAGGGCTTTAGAGCCACAGTTGTTCAGGCGTTATAGTGGCTAGTTAGCATAGCTCAATGACTGGCTGACTATCTGACTAGCAGACCGTCTGGCTGACTGTCTGACTAGCAGACCGTCTGGCTGACTGTCTGACTAGCAGACCGTCTGGCTGACTGTCTGACTAGCAGACCGTCTGGCTGACTGTCTGACTAGCAGACCGTCTGGCTGACTGTCTGACTAGCAGACCGTCTGGCTGACTGTCTGACTAGCAGACCGTCTGGCTGACTGTCT
>JACXGM010030886.1:0-13145 GCA_016801145.1 Umbra pygmaea
ACACACACACCATCCAGCTGCACACTGTCAAATGCAACATGACAACAACCGCAGAAACAACAGTAGAACTGTTACTGTAAGAGTTCTGTGGGTTTGGGGATTGTCTCATGACCTCAGGCCTTCACACACTTGGATGTAAACCAGTGTCCTGTTCTCTTTTCGAATGCACAGAGCAAAGTTAAATGAAACACATGTTAAATTTGATCTCAACAACGACAGGAAGTAGATCAGATCTCAACAACAATTGAATCTCCAATAACACGCCATCCTATGCTATATTGTGAATTCTTTCTAAAAATAGAATTGCTGGAAGGGATCTGGCTGTTTGGTTACCGAAGAGGGAACATGAGATTGTCCCTCATAATCCGGGTTTGCGGTCACCATACCTGACTTCACCCCCTCAGCTCTTGACAGAAAATAAGATAAGACCTCAAGCCCAAACAAACTAGATGGTGTGTTTAATCGAATGCATGGTAGTCTAGAAGGAGAGGTATAGCTGAACTAAAGGAATCAGATGTAATGCCCCTGGCTGTATAGTCTAGTGCAGCCTGAATACTCAGCGACATGACAAAGTAATTTCATGTCGGAAGAGTGGCTCCGATTATTTCTTTTGTTTGAGTTTTGAAGCTGCAATCTGCCTCTGGCTTTATTGTTGATCATTGTGACCCACTGTCAAGTAAGAAGCAGACATAAAACAAGCTAATTTTCTCCACAACGACTGACACCACTCAACATTAATTATTTTAACCCAAGGCACTCATAGCATTTCTCTTGTCCTTTTCACTTTCTCCCTCTCGAAATCACAGAACGTTCTTGTCTTTATTATCTGTTTTCACTTTACAGTCTCCAACATAGCCAATGACAAACTTGTTGTGACATATTTGTCTGTAGCTTTTGGCAGGCAACCAATCAATCTGTGTCGGAGCGAAGGCAAATAATCCAGAGGATAGGATAAAATAGCATATCCTTTTCTCTTGATCTTCTGCTAAAAGACCATGTCTGTTATAACTTCTCTGACTCCTCCTCTCACACTTCTCTTCTCTGACTCTTCTCTGAATCCACTCTTATCTTTGTGAGGTAACTGCGTCAGCACCGGTAGAAAGAGTCTGGCGACATCCCATGGAGAGTGTCGAGGAAGGCAGCGCAAGCCATTACGCGTAAGTAGAAACACCTGACGACGTTAATGGTTTGTGTGTTTGACCTATATAGGCGAGATGGAAGAGACCAAGGAGGAGGCTGCCAGTTTGGTGTGAGAGAGGAGTGGGCCAGCTGAAACCCAAGAGGTGTTGTCACCTTTTACTTTGAGGGGATAGAAAAATGTGTCCAGACCTTTGGCGGAACCAGCCCGGGTGATTAAAGAACGAGAGGTGGATGCGTTTAGTTGATGACTGTATGGTCAACAGTGTATGTGAGAGTAGAAATTCAGCTTGGGAGCTGTAGTTTGCTTGTTTGGTTTTGTGATCATTGTTTTTGAAAGGAATAATTATAAGTAAAGACATTTCTACTGCATGGATATCTGTCTCCAATCTTCTCTTTATTCATAACTGGCCCAAGGACACTAGTGATGTGACAACCAACTCTTTTACGCGGGTCAGTTCAACCGGACGGTTGTTGTTTGGTGTACCGAGTTAATGATTCGGTCACTGGTTCGCGTGCTCACGGGGGGAGGGGACACCCGTTTGATTACATCAGACTCATCCAGTACCCTTGGTTACAGTCTCGTTCAGTAGCCTGGTGTAGTCTGGTCTTGTGACAGCCTCTACCATGCAGCCTGCAACATTAACTTAACATAACTACCAAGATAACGTGTATTTGTATGTGATGTATTTCCCCATCGATAATGTGAGTGTCTTCGGTCTCTGCAAGTTGGGTTATTAACAAAGCCTTGTTTCTAGCGCATAGATGACTGTATTCATAGAAATTCCGCTTGATTACATTAGACTTGAGCAGTTGCACGGTTACTTTCGGTTTCGTTCAGTAGCCTGGTGCGGATCGGTGTGCGGTCTCGGCAATTCCGCTTGATTACATTAGATTTGAGCGGTTGCAGAGTTACTTTCGGTCTGGTTCAGTAGCCTGGTGCGGATCGGTGCGCAGTCTCTGCAATTCCGCTTGATTACATTAGACTTGAGCGGTTACACGGTTAATTTCGGTCTCGTTCAGTCTCCTCATGACAGCCTACATTCTTAAAATGACTGATCACACTTTGCTGAATACTTGTATCTATTGCACAACTAAACACATTAAGGTAGCCGATAACGTACACAGTTTATCAATAGCTAGCTACTTGGTGATGTTATGTTCAAAATCTGTAAATTCTCATGATGTAAATATTCCCTCGCCTAGCCTAATGGGAGTTGTGAATTGGTGAACCGTAGCCTACCTAACGTGCCATTAATTCTCATTCGGCAATAGTTCTTTAACTTCTCAACTCGTTCTAGTGCAGAACCGGAAGCGCTACCGGCACGAATGAGGTAAAAAACAGAGGTTGGTTCATTGACGTATGGCAACCGATTCTCCCGTTTCAGTGACACGAGTCGGGTTAATTAACCGACTCTTCGGTCAGTTCGTCAACACTAAAGGACACAGGTATAAAATATAAGACCCGTCACATCTTGTTCCTCTCGTGTTCTAGATTCTCCTCTCATATCTTCTCATATCCTACATTCTCTCCTCTCTTCTAGTCTCCTATCCAGTCTCCTCCAGTACTCTACTCCTCTCCTATCTTCTCTGTCTCCTGTTTTATCTATCGCATCACTTAAATTCGGTCTTCTCTAAGTTATTGGTTTCCTCTCTCTTTCAGCATCTCATTGTCCTGTTTTTTCCTTTGTTACCAAATTCCTGTGTAGAAGATTTTGGTAACACTTTAATTTGAGAGTCCAAAAAGTGTATCTGTAGATGCTCTACAGATTGTCTGCAGAAGATCAACAACATTTTAACAAACTATCTACTAACCCTAACCCTAATCCTAACCTTAACCCTTCCCCTAGGGTTAAGCCTCACCTTAACCATTACCCTAAAAACATATTCTAAACTTACCCCTACCCTTGAACTACAAAATTAGTTGCATATCAACAGATAGTTTGTTGATAGTTTATCGATGGTCATATCATCAACAAACTGTCTGTAGAGCACCTACAGATGGAATTTCAGACTCTCAAAATGAATTATAACCAAGATTTTACAATGAATTTTGATAATCACATCTTCAACTCAATTTGTGTGTGGAAGATTTTATACTTACTTTTGATTGCCATGTCTTCATCTGAATTCCTGTCTAAAATGTTTTACATTTACCTGCCTTGCAGGACAAGCTATGTCATGATAGTCAGTGGTTCGAGCCTGACTATCGCTTCTCCGACTTTGCTCTGAACCTCCAGCATGAGGCAGCGCAGATTGGCATAGCGCTGCCCGGGATTTGGGGTAGAACTCAGATTATCTACCTTACCAGGTTGCTCTCCAGCAACTCCTTGTGTGTAGATCGGACACCTGTTACTAAATGGTGGGAACACAGTTGTTGAGTGTAATCATCCCGTACATGAACTCACTAACGTTTTCCATGTTTAATGAGCAGTGCAAAGAAACTGACGGTTTGTTGAGATATAGCAGGGTGAACCATGTGAGAGCCTTTTACCATCCTACATCTGTTCAGGGAGCTGCCGACAAGGCGGGGTTAGTGGAATACTGGACCAATTGGGAGGAGAGAAAAATGGGGGTGGGGATAAATAATAATAATTCACACTTACTTTTGATAACCACATATTCACCAGATCACCTGGCAGACAATAGGAATGTCAGAACAATTGGTATAACCACACCCACAAAATATTTCTAATGTACAATAGACACGTTTACTGAATGAAACACAATAATGTAATAATATGTCTGTCAGTGGAGGCTGGCGAAACTTAGTTGAAGAGAATTGGCTCATAATACATCTAAACTAAAGAAATGGAATGGTATCTGACACTGGGTTTAACTCCATTCCATATACTCTAGTCTAGAATATTATTTGAGCCCATCCTCCTCAATTAAAGTTCACCAGCCAGCACTGATGTCAACCTGTATCAGGTACAACAGTCCATAAACTATACAAGAATTTTGTGATGTAGTCTGACTTTGTTTTCTGATTAATGTGTCACTCTTTATCTGTGTTTTAAAGTGGCAAGCCCTCATTTGAGAAGTTTTGACCAAGGTGTACCAAACATATTTCTAGGGTTTTCAACTCGTCCGTATTAGTCCTCAAGGTTCTCTGTTCCTCTTTGGCCACACAGGACCTAATTTGTTCCCTGTTTTTGGACTTTTTTTGTCAACCAGGTTCCTCTCTCTCTTTTCTTTCTATTTCTCCCTCACAAGGTTTCTCCTTCCTTTGTCCCCCCACCCCCCTCACATTCTGTCTCTCTTCCCCTCACTCCCTCGATCCCTTCCGCTCGCCCGGCTGTTCTCTTTCTTACATTTGATCGTCACCACAGTACTTCTTCCTACTTTTAATGGAGTTAGAACATTTAGCCAGAGGTCACACTCTCAAAGCCCTTGTTAGCTGTGAGCCTATACCCTTGAGCCAGATACTTAGAGAGAAGAATAATTGACTTTGAATATTTTGTCTATCTTTCTACTAGGACACCACAGTGTACTACAGTACAAAGAAAGTCATTAACACAGGTTTTTAATTGAAAATGTATGCCTACCATAGCCAGTTTAAAAGTGGTGAAATTATTGTTTTCCTGAACAAAACTTGCAGCACATTTTATTACGTAAGAAATATTATGTTTTGTTTAGGGGGTACGGTAAAAGTACAAGTACTGTTTAACTGCCTGGTCATACGCTACCATAGATTAACATTAAAGAATTTGAACAACAAATGAAATGTTTGATATTGAACAATTCCCCAATACGCCTAAGTAACGTAAATCACCAATTTGGATTTGACTCAAATGAAACCGAGGCTGGGTTGAGAGAGCAGAGAAAGGTGCACACAAAAACAATTAGCTTCACCATGCAAATATGTTCTTCTGTTGTTTACCTAATTTTACAGTACATCGTACCCTCTCAAAAACGTTTGGTGTCACACGTGTCTAGGTCAATTGCATCAGATCCACAGGCCAATGTGTGAGAGTTGGCAGCCCTGTTTATTACAGTAGTGTGCTAGCTTACCATGTTTATCTTCTGCATTGCTGCAATGCAATCCATGTATATCCAATGTGGAGTTGGCTGTAACTCGTTTTGTCTTTGGAGCACTGGTGAACTAGTCATCAATTATCTTCAATCAGCTGCAGGCAACTTCGACTATATTAAAGTAAACTAAACTGTAAACAAGGGGCTACTATTCTATTATTAAGGCTGCCATTGTTTCTTAACTGACAGCTGTGAAAATCAAGTTAATCTATAAGTGCTAACTGTGCAAAGTTGTGAGGAGGGAGAAAAAGACACTTGCTTCTGACACACGTTGATATACATTGTTACTTAAAATCGAGTCATTCTGGCATGACTGAAATTATGTCTATAAATACACTGTTCAAAAAAATTAAGGGAACATGCAATCATCACAGTATAACACCAAGTCAATTAAACAACCGGGATATCAGTCTGCCCAGGTAGGAAGAATAAATGATGAATTAAAGTCACCTGTTTTGGTGTAAATAAAAGTGACAGGAGCACTGGAGAGACAACGGCAAGACAACCCCCAAAAAGGAATGGTTTTGCAGATGGTGGCCACATACAGTTGCTCTCTCCTTATCCTTCCTGACTGATTCTTCTTCAGTTTCGCATTCCTAGCACAGTTTTAAAGATACTCTGACCCCGTCGTCTAGCCATCACAATTTGCCCCTTGTCAAAGTCGCTCAAATCTTTATGCTTGGCCATTTTTTCTGATTCCAACACATCGACTTTGAGGACAATCTGAAGAAGAAGGAAAAATGGGCAAGCGTAAGGATTTAAATGACTTTAACAAGGGCCAAATTGTGATGGTTAGATGACTGGGTCAGAGCATCTCCAAAACCGCAGCTCTTGTGAGGTGTTACTGGCCTGCAGTGGTCAGTACCTATCAAAAGTGGTCCAAGGACGGAAAAGCGGTGAACTGGCAACAGGATCATGGGTGGCCAAGGCTCATTTATTCACGTGGGGAGCGAAGGCTGGACCGTGTAAGTTAATGCTGGTTCTAATAGAAAGATGTTGGAACACAGTGCATGACAGTTTGTTGCATATTAGGCTGCTGTTTTAGCGGCAAAAGGGGGTCCTACACCATATTAAGCAGGTAGCCATAATGTTATTGCTGAGGTGTGTATGTATATATTATAGATATTCATTTATTTATTTTGCCAGCTATAACCACTGATAAGCAATAGGCAGAATTTGAAGAACACTGTATTTTATGAAAGGGACTGTAACAATGCTCTGGTGTAAAGACAATGGAAATCCATCCCTTTTGTTCATAATCACGTTGTGAATATACATAAATGTCACTTCAACTACTACATGAATAACTTTTTAGCACATTATTTGAATTCCAACAAGCCTGATGTCATTTATCTGTCTGTAGGGCTTTTGGGATTCTTGTTAAACTGATAAAACCCAATTAAACAACTCAGACACAAAAAATGACATCAGGTTTTATTTAAAAAACACAGGAAAAGCCTGAATTTTTCCATTCATGGTAATGATATAATCACAAAAGATTAGTTTTTTAGTTTTTTAATTATTTCACAGTAGTATGTATCAATTATGAAAACTGAATGACATAGGTTTTCAAGATAATTTATTTCAAGATAACAAAATAATTATTTTCTAATATTGTAGGTATGGTAGGCTACAATCAAATGTGCATTGTGTCACGTGGAATCGTCATGCAGAACCTACCTGTTGTCATGGCAATACATGGGTAACCATAGGTATTGGAAAAATTGCTGCATTAGGTAGACAGACTTATGGCCATTAAAAAATGTATTAAATTGCCGTTAAACCAGAACATTTCCAAGAATAGACCAATCAGTTACAATTTAAAGTACATGGGGAATGTTTAGTTTGGGCATAACATGTTAGGTTATTGAGGTTAATGTTAGGGTAAGGTGAGGTTAAGGTTAGGGTTAGATTTAGGGCAATGACATTTGAAAATAGATTTTTAGGCAAAGATTATTGTGTGTGTGGGTGGGTTGGTAGGTGGGTGTTTTAATTTTCTACTGACTTGGTTGGGGTCAGAAATTCCCATAAGTATAGTAAAGAAGGATATTTCGGTAAACAGACATTTTTATGTTTCGTAACAGTACATGGCTCCGGAAACGTTCACATTTAAAAATGTATTGTTTTGTTGCGATTTTTATGTATCGTCTGTTCGATTACCCTGGATTTGTTTATGGACCGCTACCTGTTAGACTGTTTGGTTTTCGGTATCTAACTACCATGTCAAATCTGCCATTCTGCAATCAAAACTTTACACTCTGACTTCAAAAGGCCCTCTACAGATTGATAGGAACACACATGCACATAAACAATAAACAGTCAAACAGACACAACACACTGGTCAACTTTACTCAAGACACTTCTGTCATTTGTAATTTTTAAACCGTTTTTATTCTCGCAACCAAGTCTCAGTGATACATTGTACAGGTAGCACAACAACTCCCATTACAAGTCAGGAATCGCTCTGTCGATTGGGGTCAGGCCACGTCACCTCGTCCACATCACAGACAATGTTCTCCCTCGCCAGGCAATGAGGAAAATATCGCCGGGCATGACGTATCCACCCTAGGATTTACCCCACCTCGATGTCTCCGCATGCCTCCTCCATTGCTCACAGAAGCGGCACGCGTGCATGTGATAGGCGGTCATAGACCTTCCACCGCAATGCCGAAAATAATTCCTTGATCAGGTTGAGGAACGAGGAATAAGGGGGCAGGTACAGCACCATGAAATGGTTGTGGTTGGTGAACCTGTCCCGGACCAGAGCAGCCCGGTGGAAACTGATATTATTCCAGATGACAAAGAACATGGGCTGCCCTGGTCGGTCCTATGTGACCGCGGCATGTAGTGCATGCAGAAATGTCAGTATGTGTGCAGTGTTGTAGGGACCCAGGGTAGCATGGTGATGGAGGAACCCCTGAACACTAATGGCGGCACATATGGTGATGTTGCCACCGCACTGCCCGGTGACGCTCTCGATGGCCCTTTGGCCGATGATGTTTCAGTCCTGATGTCTGGTTTTTACCAGAGTCTCTTCCTCTATCTCCTCTCCCTCTTCCTGTCTCTTCCTCATCTTCTCCTTCCCCTTGGTCCTTCAGCCTCCATATTCACAATTGTCTCATGACAGGTGCTCATACCTGAATTATATATATAGTGACTGATTGGTGTTCAGTTACAGGTTAAGTGTTTTACTGTGTGTGCGGGGGTGTTGCTAATGTCGTGTGTGTTTTAACTGTTGAATGAATATGCTGACTGCACAGTGTTTCATCATTGGCCAATGTGTGTAGTGTTTTGCACTGTGTGTTACAGAATTGTTTACGGTGCCATGCCGACGATGTGTTTATTCATTTGGTGCCCGTGTGTACGAAATGCACACAAACGGTACGGTTTCGACGCTTTGGTCTGGTTAACATTTAAACCTCTTATTTTGGGTTCTGGCACCACAGAAATCAGCTAAATCCTGAAACATAAATGGAAATGTCTTTGCCCATCTTCTGAAAACGTCTGAAACTCTAACTTAAAAAAAGTCTAAAATAGCTCTCTAAAGCCCTTACCTTCAACTTACACCACGGCCTTTCCTTTTCTGAACCTGTCTTTTCCTTCCTTTTAGCACTGATCTGAGCGGTTGGGTGGAATCCCACCTAATCTTCTCATAATCAATGCCCTAAATACAGTCTAAATAGAATTATCTGCTAAACAAATTAAAATGTCAAAAGACTACTGCGTTGTAGAAATACACAGTTTCTACCTTTAGTATCTCCACATCTCTGCATCCTGGTTTTCTTTCTCAGTAGATAGGACCCTCTGTGACCGGGCCAGCCAGAGTAAGTGAGGGGAACCAGTGAAGTGTATTTGTATGAAGGACTGAAGGGTGCTGTAGAAAATCAACAGCCCTCGAGTGCAGAGATCAATGCTAACGGCTTAGCAACCCAGCAGCAGCCTCAATCCAGTCAGCTCAATCTAAATGCCAAACGCCACTGACTAGACTGCAGTAGAGCCAGGTGTGTGTAGGTGTGACACAATGTGTCTGTGTGTGTAGGTGTGACACAATGTGCGTGTGTCTGTGTGTGTGTGTGTGAGTGGTCATGTTCATGTATAGTTGTGGGTCCCTGATCGTTCCCCGATTGCCCCAAAACCGTATAAAAACCTGACAAATTTTACCTTGTGGGGACATGAGGCCTCAGGGGTTAGGTTTACGAAAAAAAATACAATTTGGCATAGTGTTAGAACTGGGGTTACTATTAGGTTTAGACATTACTGATTAGGTTTTGGGTAAGGGTTAGGCATGAATGTTAGGTTACCAAGGTTATATTTAGGGTTAAGGTTAGGTAAAGCTAGGGTTAGGTTTAGGGCTATGACATTTTAACATGGATTTTTAAGGCCAAGATTAGTTCTCAGTGCCCGACGAAGATAGAAAAACAAACGTGTGTGTGTGTGTGTGTGTGTGTATGTGGGTTCCTGGGTGGGTGTTTTCATATTTTACTGACTTGGTCGGGGTCAGAAATTCCCACAAGTATAGTAAAGAAGGACATTTTGACATTGTAGATAACCTTTCACCTGCCCCTATGAGTAAAAGCACTATTTATGGCTGAGGGGTCAGTTGAAAGGTTAAAGGTACAAATGGGGTTACGGTTGCAATCATGGTTAGGGAATATGGGTTAATAATTGCCGTCCGATGGGTATAACGTATTGTGTACGTACAGCACAAGAATTGAAAATCCTCAAATGTCTGTGTGAAGTGGCCGGGGAATTGTATCCTTTTCTAACAATCTTCCATTTCTATCTCGAGAAATTAGTTTAAATATATAGAAATAAATAAGTGAAATTAATTAACAAATGTTGCTGTTTCCAAGCTGAGCTATTGTTGAGGAAAAAAAAGACATATTGGCAGCAGAAATAGGTTACAAAGCCTGACAATGACTGTCAAGCTGACAGGCGGGAGAGAGGAGGTACATTAAAAAGAAATGGTTGGTGGGAGGGAGGGATAGAGAGAGAGAGCAAAAAAACATCCAACAAAAAGCAGGGGCGCAGGCTGGGAGACGACATGTGTGACAGCAGTTTTAAAGGTGGGCCGACACACAGATCGATGGTTGCAGAATAAAAGTGCTCGTCACATCAGTAAGCCCTGTCCCTGTCCCTGCGTCCTGTCCACCGCTGCCTGGATCTCTGAGGAGCCCCATGTAGCCACGGCCAGTGGACTGACAATTGAAGAGATTATTCATCCATAATGTACCATGCAATACCTCGGAGCGGTGGGAGGGATGGAGTGAGGCTAGAGAGGTGCCTTGTCTCTGGTTAGATGGAGGGATTTTGGGGTTGGGATCGTTGTTAGATTGATATCTTACTGTGGCTGTTTCTGCACTCCCAGGATGACTCCTCCAGCTACTGTTCCCATGCAGAGGCAGAAAAACAGGAGGCAGGCAGGGCGGACGGAGGGCGAGGGGTGGAGCGGGGGGGGCACCAGGTGGAGATGTGCTGGTGCCACATGGGCTCCTTCGGGGCATTCTGCTCTGTGATTGGATCACCTAGCGTCAAATTAGATTAGATCCACCCCGCCGTGCATGAGCGAACGCATGCAGCAACGTATCAATAATGATACACGGAAATTATCCCATTTAATGCCTAAAAAACACGGGCGGTATGGGATATTATCAATATTGATGCTGCCCGTGATTTCATGAAAGGCAGTCTTTAAGGTCACACAGGAAGAGACACTGGTTATTCATGACTTGTTTGAAAACAATAATTGAACAATATGTGAAAGACAACGTCCTGTATTTGACATTGTCGTTGGGTTTATATTGGTTATACATAATGAAATGCATTGTTCATATTTTTTATTCAACAGTTCTGGTTAACGTTTTTGAAAGAGCCTTGAACCTGTAAAAACAATTGTGGTTGTCCATCAGGATAATGGCCCATGTTTATATTCCAATGGCAGTAGCCCACTGCTAATGGGCAAAGTACATTTCTAAGTACTCAATGCATGTGACATAATGTGAATACTAACGACTTCAACAACGGATTGCTGTGCGCAGCTCACCTCCCACTCATTCCTTAAATATGAGTGTTTAATTAAGCTGAATTATTAATTAGGGCTTTATCACATTGAGAGGGAGGTGTGGGGGAGGAAGAGGATGGTGGGGGTGTCTTTGTTTCAGACTACTAAATGAATTTTAGACTAATGACTCTACCACTGAGGACCTTTAACTCTGCTACACTGTGCTAGCAACGCAGAGCTGACGCAGTTTATGACGCACCCGTTCCCTGGAATGATGGAGTGTTGGACGGCAATGACATTGTTCTTCTGTGATGATTATGTTCAATTAATTACAGGATAAACCCCTTGAATTCACTGAGTTCAGGTTAAAGCCGTAGTTGAGTAGAAAGCAGGGGTATCCAAACTTTTGCAGCATGGACTTTTTTCTGCCAGAGTTTTGTCAGAACACATTTTGATGGGGCAAATAAATAGATATTTAATTATATTTTTTTCAAAAATGAATTATTTTCCCATTCCCAAAATAATATGACTTTTTTTCTCCCTAGAATAATTTATATAGTGTTCTCCAGAATTGCTGGCATCCTTGAAAACCATAAGCAAAAATGACTGAAAAATGTCATTGTTATGTTCGAGATTATTCTAAAAATATAAAAGGAAATGTTTATCCTGAATTGAGGGGAAATGTTGAATTTTGTTCAAGGTGATATTATTAAATTTGTTCAAGGTGATATTATTAAATTTGTTCAAGGTGAAATTGTTGAACAATTTTAGTACCAAAATCATTTTGAAATAAATCCAATAGAATGACATGTATATTGATTCAGTTAAAGATACAAATACTTTAATGCTATTGTTGTACATGCAAATCTCTCTACATACACATCTGATGTTCGACATACAGGTGTCTTGTTCTACATACAAGTCTATTGTTCTACGTATAATAAAAGTGTCATGTTCTACATAAAAGTATATTGTTCTACATGTAGTAAAAGTTTCATGTTCTACATAGAGGTCTATCGTTCTACATGTAGTACAAGTGTCATGTTCTACCTAGAGGTCTTTGGGGCTGGCAAGGCCTGTAAGTACCAAGGCTCGACTGCCAAGGGGTACATCTTTCTGTTTGTGTGTATAACAGTAATACCTACTTGACCCCCTCCCCCGATACATTCTCCCCAAATTGTTGTTTAAAGGAAGATTGGTTCTCGGTCAACTTACTTAGTTAAAGGTACTATTTAAAGGTACAAAACTACTTTCTCTTTCAAATTACCAGCGTTCAATCACAGTAAAAACTGTATTTCTCAATATTTAGAAAATGCTAAACAATTGATGTAAAACTGATAATTTGCATGTTACAACATATAGTGTTTTGATACAGACAGAAAGTGCAGCCGAAAATTAAATCATTTATATCAAAGACAGGCCAACGTGCAGTTGTGGAACCACAACTTGAAAAAAATTATTTAAAACATGGACTGCATATTTTAGGAAATTGCTTATCCAGATTTTTCAGATGTCAAGCAATACAATTTGTACAGCTATTGTAAAAGGAACTAGTTCGGATCTCAATCTACGAAATTCGACTTAATATATAAATAATGGTAATATTTAAGAATGAGCCTCTGCCATGGTCAGGACCAGTGGTGTATTGATAAATTAAAAGGTGGGTAAGCTATCAAATCCTCGCAACAATCATGTGAAAATTAACATCATTAATATCAACCAGAACATGATACATTTTTAAACTACAAATTAATTGCTTTTACAGTATTTCTAAATTGCTAAAACACTAAAATCCATTTGCAAAACGAAAGTTGCAAGTGTACAAACCACTTTATTGATTGAATCACAAAGTTTGCAGAACTTTAAACACTTCTCATGTGCTTAGACACAACTAGCAAATCGGAATCACTCTTTGTGCAAAACTGTAAACACATTGTCATTCACAAAGCACATGTAGCATTGTGGTGCACTT
>JACXGM010030887.1:0-13145 GCA_016801145.1 Umbra pygmaea
CTACCCAGGCCTAACGATCATACAAACACCAAAGCTCTCTCTCACCAAACACTCAAGCAAAGCTATCACAAACAACCATACAGTTAATACACAAAAACTGTCTAAAAGACAGAGAGCTAGATTGGAGCAACCTAAACAGAGCACAAGAAACAGAGCTCAGGCACAGACCAACCACATGAGCAGCAAGCCAGCACCTAAGGCTGGGGGATGTAACAGTCCTGAGTGCACCCTGGTCTCTGCAACAGCTTTAAAGAGATCATTACACCTTAGAGCCTGAGAAACTCTTACTACTGCATTCCTTTTCCTGTTTGATACTCTCAGTAACTCTTTTTTGAGTTGGTCCTCAAAGTTTTCAACCTTTCCGGAAGTCAAATTATATTTTACCTGAATGCTCTAAAGCAGGGCTCTCCAACCCTGGTCCTGGTTTGCTACAATCTTGTAGGTTTTAATTCAAGTTTATTTTTGTCATGTACAGAAGAACACAGATTTCACTTAATGTTCACTGAAAATCTTTTGCCACGGTTCCAACAAATCAGTAATAGCAAAAATCTGCAAAAATCTGTTAACAGTAAGCAATATAAAGATGGGATTAGAGGTCAAGCATAATATACTGTATACAGTCTGTACATGTAAACAGTAAAGCAGTGCCCACTGAATAGTATGGTTGATGATCATGGTGCATTAAACATTATATGTATTGTGGTGACTATGTATGTGTATGTTTTATAAAGAATACTGTATAAACAGTAAAACCGATTGCATTGAGGCGCTGTTTTGATACGACTTAGACAAGAGTATAATGATGCCTTGCATAAGATTTTTTAATAAAATCTGTATACAATAAGGCAAGGGTCAAGCAGAAACAGGTTAGTACAATACAGGTCACAGAAGAACAAAATCCAGAGACAGGGGTAGTCAAGAGGCAGCCAGGTAAACGGTACATGGGAATCCACAGGCTGAAGTACACACTCAGAATCTGGAGTAATCAAAGGCAGGCAGGTTATCGGTACACAGGAATTCCTCAGGCAAAAGTACAAAAAGGCAAATCCAAAAGGGGTAGAACACGGGCAGAAAAACAGGTCAGACCAGAATAAGACTTCAGTAATAAATACTCAGTATTAGGGATTGACTGATATGGATTTTTTAGTGCCGATTGTTTTTCATCAGCTGCCGATTTTCTTGAGCCGATATTTGGAGCCGATACTGCTTTTGCTCCCTCAAATTACATCATAAAAAATTGGTCTATCACTACTCAGTATGTCCCGAAATACAAACAATACCTCAATGGGTCTCTCAAACAGACAAGAGTATATACACACAGGACAGGAAACAGGAGATCAGAATTATAGTGATTGAGATCTGAGCTGAGGGATGCGTTCAGTTGGGATATTGGTTTTCACTTGGTGTTTGGAGATGGGTTCCGGGAGGCAGTCGATCTGCAGCTTGGTACGTTACAGGCACAGTGGAATCTGCAATGGAATGACCATAGTGGCCAGGGCAGCTTTCAATATGGCCAAAGGAAATGTAGTTGAATGATTAGCATCAATTACAACAATCCATAGTGTCCATAGAAACAGTGAGCAGGAATGTGACACAATAGCATGATACTGTGTGGTGATCGTAGTATCTGTAAAATGTCCATATGACCAGTAATGACCCTACACAACAATGTACTGTAAGTTAATTTGGTCAATTAAGCAGACTTTTGGTATGTGGGAAGAAGCTGTTACACAGTCTGGCTGTTTTAGACAGGACTCCAATCTCACATAATGTAGCCTCATTTAGCTTATCAACCAGCTAATTATTGGAATCAGGTGTGCCAAATTAGGGTTGGAGTGAAACAATCAGGATATTTGCTCTCCAGAACCAGGGTTGGAGAGAACTGGTTGTTGTAATCAAAGTTTGAATTGAAGCAAACCTGGTGCAAGTCATTTCAAATGAATGTACTTATGATTGAGTAGTAGTCCTCTTTTTGCCTCGTTGACAGATTTTAAGATACTGATGACAGTCTTCGGTGGAGGTTCACTATGGCAGGGGACATTCACAAATCTTTATCTTAAAAGTGTGTCTACGACAATATCAGTGAACTCTAAGTGGGCTCACTTTGACATCATGTGGTTAGCTAAAGACGTGATGAAGAGAAGAAAGCTTGGTAGCGTCAAGAGTGCTGGATAGATCATGGAGGAGAGAAGAAAGATGGTGCCAAGCCCGGCTATCAGGCCGTTCCTCTAATAATAACTGAACATTATGTCTTGTTAGTGGAGATGGTATGAGTAAAGATGGAGGAGCTAATTGTGATTTGTGTCAAATGCTTCTGAGGCTATTTTGTAGAGCTGATCAATAGTATGACAGTGCTAAGACTGTACTTTACATCATCCTGTGGCCTCTTTGAACATGGTTATTAACCCTCAGAAAACCCACCCAGATAACTGTTGATCTGTACCTGCAGGCATGTAGGCAGGCACAACATGCTGCTTCTCTCTTGAAGCAGATGAGTCACTCCTCCCTCTCTGTCTTTTTCTCATTTCTCTCCTCTCTCTCTGTCACACAGACTTACACTCAAGCCTTCAAGATGTGATAGAGATGAAAATGCACAGAAAAGCATAGTTAATTATAACAATCTATCCACTGTAAAGACATTTCAGAATATCACACAAGACATCTGGTCAGTAGGGACTAAATCAATGTTTTTTTCTCTCCTTCAGTGTAGAAAACGCTATGTGCATGCACTCTTTAGAATATACTCGATTCATAGGAATCATGTTCTACATGTATATGTAAATTTCAAAATGCAAATATAAACTTAATAGAAGCTCAGAACTTTGGCATGTTATTGACATAGTACTACTGTATATTATAATGGATTACAAGTGACAGTAGTACATGGGAGTTGTAAACACAACTAATATTGTGTATTGGGGGTCAGGTGGATCAGCGTAAAGGGAGAAGCCAGTTCGCTTTTCGCCTGTGCCAAATGTCGTTGTGTCCTTGGCAAGAAACTTCACCCTAAGTTGTTCCAGGGAGAATGTCCCTGTACTTACTGGAAGTTGCCTTGGATAATAGACTGCTATATGACTAAAATGTCAAATGCAAATTGTGTGGTGCTTAACTGTACATTATTTAGTGTTGAAGTTGGGTATAGGTGTCCTCTGTGTTGAGGATGGATCGAGTGAACCCACTGAGATTCTGGTATAAACTTTTCCACACTCTAAAAAATTGTTCTCTAAAAACGAGTAAAAAGTACTGGTTATTTATCGCCAGTACTTGTTCTATTATTTTACCTATATTTCTTTCAAGTCAAAACAGAAAATACTTTATAAACACAGTAAATGTCTGTTAAACCACAGAATTTATATTACTTTGTAATGGACTACTGTGTTTATAAAGTATTTTCTGTTATTGTCTTGAATGTTTGTAAAATAATTGAAAAAGTACTGGCAACAAATTACCAATACTTTTTACTGTTTTTTCACATCATTTATTTACAGTGCACTGTTATTCCTAATATTCCTGTCATCTTCTCTTCTTATTTCTTTCTCTGTCTTCTCCCTGTATCTCATCAGTAGTGCCCCTGCAGCCTAACAGCCCCCCCACACCCCCACCTCCTCCTCCACTTCCTACTCATCCTCTTCCTGTCTCACAGGCTCCTCCCCCTCCTCCGCTAAGCAACGGATTTCACTTCTCGTTTGTCTAATGAAAGCAATCAAAGTAAGGACTAACAAACAGCATGTTGAATGTTATCATTTAAATGGGACTGGCAAATTTTTCCTAACATGGCGCTGGCTCTGTTCTGATTCAAAACGTTCTTGTTCTTAATGCTCACTAAACTGTTTTGATTCAAAAGGCATGTAAGCACCCCTCTTGTTATTGTAGACATACACATCTGTCATCTAATCCTTCTGTGCTAATTGTTTGTAACATGTTTTTTGTAACAGCCAAAATACAACCCCAATCCAGAAAAAGTTGGCACTGTATGGATAATGCCCCCCCCCTCAAAAAAGAGTAATTTCAAAATTAAATTCACTCTGTACTATATTGAAAGCACATGATTAACACAGTATGTGCTGTATTACATTGTAAATTTCATTGATTTTGAAAATGTACATTTCAAATCTGATGACTGCAACGCACTCCGAAACAGTTAGGACAATCGACTGTTTGCCTCTTTGTAACTTCAACTTTTCTTTTTAAAACACTTATTAAGCATTTGGGCACTGAAGACATCAGTTGGTTAAGTTTAGCAAGCAGAATATTCCCCCATTCATCCGTTATGCATGTCCTCAGCTGCGCAACTTTAGGGGGCCTTTGTTGCCTTATTTTGCACTTCGTAATGCGCCACACATTCTCAATCAGAGACAGGTCAGGACTGCAGGCAGGGCATGGTAGCACCCGCACTCTCTGCTTACCTCAAAACTCAGAGCTAAAACAAGATAAAGACTTATGAGAGCAGCTACACTGAGGCCAACAATCCCTTTGGAGGAGCTCTGCATACAACTCGCTTGTAAAGGAGGTCAAAAATATCAGTTTCAAATCATGTCAAGTATGCCAGAAGCATGAGATTCATCAACTGTGGTCAGAGATGGCAAATGTAGATCTTTCTAACAAAATGAAAAAGTAAGACTGCATTATTGTGCAAATTGTTAACCTGTGCAAGTACTTTTGCGACCCCAAAGAAATGGGGCAATGTACAAAATGTGCTGGTTCCTAATTTCCTATGGTTCATGTGATGGACATATCATAAAAAATAACAGTTGGAACTTGAACTACAAAGTCATTGTGTAACAAATACCATTTTGGAGTTCACTTTAATGTACATCATTACAGATTCAATCACAAGTCTAAAAAAAAAATAGTATAATTTTAAGACTAAAATTATACTATTTATACAGTAGTCAAGTTTTACACTAGAATAAATAAATAAAGTATATTTGGATGTAGTTACTTATAAAATAGTTTTTATATTTTTTCTAAAACCTCATCTTGTGTTACGATTGGTGTAGTGTGGAACATAGTGATGAGAGAGGGAGACCCAGACAGATAGTTTGTAGTTTACTGATGATTATCAAGGAAAATGTACACCGTAGAATGCAGTGCAGGTCAATCTATCAGCGAGGCACAACGGTAATATAGATACTGTAACTGATATGCTCTTAGCGGCATAGAACGCTTGAAGCTACCTATAAAGAGCATACGCAAATCTCAAACTGAACATCAATCTTCTCACACTTATTCAATATTAGACCACCTCCTGGAAAAAAGCTATTGTGACAATAAACAATGAATCACGCCTTCCTTCTGCTCACCTGATCTAATATAGAGCCCAATTGCATGCAATCAGCAATTAAACACATTTGCCTAGGATTACCCAAATTTAACATATCTCTAGGTGAACACCACACATACATATGAATTAACATAAATACATAACCTCAGTGCCTAGCACTGGTGCATAAACCCCCTAAACACATATGAACCATAACAACAGAAATAAATACTTTTATACAGGAGTCCATGTCTCAGGTAATTTGTCCTGTTCTGCTAAAGGACTAAAATCCCAGCCAGGTTGTGACATCTTGCTTATACTGTTTGACTGAATCCCAGCTAAGAATGTATTAATTTCTTCACTTTTTTTCTTTCTCCTTGGTTTTCTAAAATATTGCAGTCTTTTTAAACTAACAAGAGAAAATTGTTTTCTATGAATTTCCCTCAGCCAAAGCAGTTTCTGGACACTGAGGTGCTACTCCATGACGACAACACAACCTGGATCCTTGAAGAAAGACTTGATTCGTTTTTAGTCGTTACACTGCTAAATAGTAGATTCATGTTAGTGAACACTTAACCTGTACTCAGTGGCACACACAGACTCAAATGGTGAAATCATTTTTTGTAGCTAAAATTAAGTGAATATTTTCTTATGAAAATGTACTTTATGTATTTGCTTTGGAAGTTGCTGTGCATATTAACTTTGTACATGTTTAACAAATGTTAATCCAATAATAGAAAATGTTTTTATACATGTTATTGCACTTTTAACATTCAACTGTATCATAGTGAAGAGTGGAAACTATATTTTCATTAGGTGGATGATAAGTGTTGTCTGGTAGGGTTAGCTGAATTCAGAGAGAACTCACACATTTTAATTTGGAAGGATTTATCGACTGGAAGGCTGAGATGAAGATGGTAAGGTACTGAACATGTGTTTTTTTGTATATATATATATATATGTCCATTTCAGGCAGTTTTGTATTGTTTATTTGACAGTAACATGGGGAAGGGTTTTGGTTCAGACAGTGATCCTGATTCAAAGCCATGCTGCAGCAGTACATGTGCACCAGAGGCAGTGGCTTATACCACCCGAACTTCAGGCCACAACAAGTCATGTTGATTGTGTATTTGTAAAAAACAAAAAACAGATGATATTCTTACATCAAATCCCTTGAAATTAAATATGTTTTTATCTAGCACTGCCAGTGTCTTATTAACTTGCCAAATTTAAAGTATTTTTGCTTTGGGAAGAAAATCACATAATATTTTCTGGATGAGTATAAACTTTAATACACTGCGTTGTATTTTCCCTAAATGATTTGTCTTTAAAAAGGTGAGTCATACAGAATCCATAATTCTTTTAAAATTATATGAACAGTATACAGTATTAATGGATCAAACTAATTGAATGTTCAATAAATATGAAAAAAAGGCTTGACATGTTTCTTCAGTTCAAAGCGTTTTCTAAAAAGAGGATTTTAAATCCATCTTTGCATTTTCTAATCTGAAGGTCAGTAGTAATAACATTGGTGTATTTGAAGCATCGCATCTTTCTTTTTTTCATTTCTTTTATTTAAAAAGAAACCTCGGGACAAACATGGCAACAGATAAATGAAAGCTTGCAAAATTCAGAGCTATTTTTAACTATAACTAATTTTGTGCACATTCTGTAAGTGTAAGGTCAGCTACATAAAATTAATGATAATATCAATATGAATTGGAAGTAATACATATATAAGGCAGTCCTAGTAGCATTTACTGTCAGTACTACATTATTATACATTTCTAAAATTATCAAGCATGAATTTCTATGTTGCTTATATAATAGGCTCCTTTGGTTGTCTCTGCCCTGTTGAGTCTTCATCTTTAAGTGGAGAGTAATTATATACCCTTGTCTGCAGTGTTTCTCTTTGAAAACACCTGTGAGATGAAATACACATCCCAGAGCTCCACTGTGGGAGCTGCCACATTTCCTCTCCTGCCATCCCACCTCAAGGAGTGAGAATGTAGGCCCCAGATTGCCTGCTAGCCCTGGTGCATATAAGACCCATCACATCCACTATTCTGCTTATTTTGCAATAAATGGGCTGTTTTTCTCCCTTCTGCAGAAATTCACCCACGACCCTCCACTGAGGATTGTGGCATTTCCATTTATTGACGTTTGGCTGCTGGTTCATATACATTTCTTATTCTCTGCTCCGGACTTCAAAGAGAATGAATTAGGGCCTATTATGCTAATTCGGTCCTGTTCTGTTAAATGTAATCAAGGCCTCAAACATTAATCCTGTACAAAATGTTCCTCACTGACTCCAGGATGAGTCTTTCAAACATACACAAATAGAAAAATAAATTGCTGACTTTCCCAGTAGACACCAAAATCTGGTAGTTGAGCATGTAGCTAAGCACAATCTTTTGTCAATTTATATGAAACTTCATTATTTCTGGACATGATAGGAAATACAATGGTAGAATACAACAGTAAAACAGTTAAGGTACCTCTTCCCACATGATTTAATAGTAACAGACTGAAATGTTCTGTTTTTGAACATGCCCCTCTTTGCCGTTGTCAGTCCCATGTGTAACTTTTTTTCTATTAACGGGCCTTGGGCAATTAAGCCCCTATTTTTGTGCAGATATTCCATGGTGTTCGAAGGTTAGCATTCCATTTATAATTGTAGTAACAGTATGGGGTCTCTGTATTTAATACCATGCATACATTAGGATCTTGTTCTCTGATTACACATTCTGAAATGAGGGATCTAATACAAAAGACGCTTAAATTCAAAAGATTATTTTATTCTCTTTTATCATGTCAAGTTCAACATGCTTCAGTAATGGATGGACTGGTGTTAAATTATTGAACAGTTAAGAATCACTGAATTTTCTCTCCAACACACTTGCAGCACGCCTACAGTACATGCTATGAAAGGCGTAGCTTGAAACCTAGTCTCTAAAATAGTCCAGTAACATTCATTTTGACCTTTTTAAATCTACATTGTCTCATTGTTACTGCAAATCAACTGATCGTTAAAACATGCTTTAAGATATAAATAGATTGTAATTGATTTATGTAAACGCAGTTGTTCTACACTATAAATGATTAAATGAATGCTCAAAATTTGCTGTGTTAAAGGAAACAATAAATGTCTTTCATGTTCCTTAAACAGTTTGCATTTACAATACCTACAGTGAATTGGGCATTTTTGTACATAAATGAAGCAGATGCCTGTGGGCTTTCCTCTTTGATCCAGCAGTAACTTTGTCTGCCTCTTAGCCGCACCTTTCTCTTCAAGTAAAAGCACAAATCTGCAAGCACATTAAACAAATCTGCACCATTCTGAAATGTATTGCAGTTTTGGTTATTACTGCAAATTATTTGTTTAAGTAGATTGATTCTTATACTTTCAAAATAATTGTTTGGTATCATTAGCATTTTACATCTTCTTACAGTGAGTCTATCATACATATGAAACACAACAAACAAGTATTTGAAATGAAAGTAGGAGAATACTTGTTTGACATCATACAAATAAAACGTGACAAACATGTTTTTTAAATGAAAGTATGAGAATACTTATTTGGTATCACACATATGAAACACAACAAACAAGTATTTGAAAATGAAAGTAGGAGAATAGTTGTTTGGTATCACACATATGAAACACACCACATAGAATGGACCAGAGGAAGCTTAATCATTATGTTGAATACACATGAGGGCAACTAGTGGAAAACCACTCTCATAAGGCAAAACAGTCCCCAATCTAATATCCTTTTGTTCTTCATGGTCTCAACATATTCCTCAGAGTGACATCAATTACAGTGAATTTTCAAGTCAGTTATCTCGGTACAACATACCACGGGGGGTCAAATCTAACAGCATTCTATTGATGATTTAAAATAAGCATGACCAGTCCATTTAAGTTAGTGCTTTGTTGGGAACCCTGTTTTCCACCAGGTTTCTAAATCAAATGCTCAGATTCTACAAGGTGTTAGAAATGTTCCACAGCAACGTTGGTCACTGCCATTACAATGTCTTCATGCACTGTGTACAGATTGAATGACGGTGTATTTGCCGTGAGAAGACCTGACATTATATTGTGTTGCGGTCTGGAGAATTGTGAATGTGCTGTCATGTTGCTGGAACTTTTCCTAGACAATGGATGTTTTGTGACATGACAATGGTAAAATAAAAGGGTAAAATATCCAGTAGGCGTGAATGGATGCTTCTGGTGAGCAGCAATGTTGGACCTAAGATGTGCCAGAAAACAACACCATTACAAAACCTCCCTCTGCTACTACTGTTGACACAACACAGAATGGGTCTATAGATTCCTGCTTCTTATCTGTGAATTCCCAAATGTCTAGTGTTTCGTGTTTGGGTTATTTCTGTTTTCATTTCACATGCTGAATAAAAGTGACCCCATGTTGAAAATTGTTGTGGACAAGGTGATGTAACCAACCTTCACCACCAAGGGCAGCCAGTGTGGAAGATCAGGACACAGTTGCATAATATTTTGTATGGGTGTTATGAGCAGGGAGGGCACTATGGTGTTGAAGTTCAAGCTGATTACTGTATGTATGGGACTATAACTTGTCAGGCAGGGAGTTGTTGAGGAGGCAAGTGTGAAAGTACAAAATAAGAACTTTAATGATGATAAGAATACACAACTGAAAACCAACACGACTTTGTGGAGTCAAACATTTAATTAGAATATATCTCTCACAATGCATGAACACACACATCACAAACAAGTTACAACAAATCAAACACAAAACCTGATGGAATATATACTGTACACCAATGATTGGGGAGATGATTGTGGTTAACAAGACAGATTTTTTTTCAGATCATAATATTCAGATCTATTCTTTTATGTTGAGTTAACATTTGCAAGTAAACTACTGTGGCAAAAGTTGATTTATATAATGGATGCAGAAAATAAGAAAAGACTGTTACCACTAAAACTGTCCAATTATTGTCAAAACAAAATGATGCACAAGATTGTGCTGCAAGATTAAACATTAAAACAGAGAAATCTTCAGGATTAAGTATAGAAATGTCATTTGAAAAGCACGGGTCCCGCAACAGAGGATAGTCATCTCGAGTGGACAGGAAGACAGAAAACGAAACACAATAAAATAACATTCAAAATGTACAATCGGGATCTTATGCGAGCAGAAAATAAGTACTGCATGGATTATACTACAGTTAACTTAAGAAATATTTGCACCTTCATGAAGCTCAGCCAAGTTTAAGTAAAAGAATAAACAACGCAAACAGTATGATATTTTGGGCTCAAACTTCAGTGGAAGTCATATAGTTGCATATGTATTCAACCCTCTTGAAAAATACTGTAATTAGGACAGAATGGTTGAGGGAGACGTCGGCAAAGAGCATTGTATGTTCTGCAAATAGATATTTCAATAAAAATGGTTAATCATTAGTGTAGGTAACCCCTGTTATGCCGAATTTGCCAATTTCAAATTTATAACAGGGAATAACAGGGCATCTCAAAAACTTGCAAAGACGCATCTCCGAACTGCTCATATTTATTGAGCATCGATGACAGGAGCGAGCCGTGATTTGGCTCTGATCTGTGTGTTTTGTCGCGGATCTCAAACATGTTTCTGGGACAGCTAAAACTTGTATTGTATACTTGGCTTAAGGGAGGCTAGGTACTGCAGCAGATTAGTAAAACAAAATAATTCACTTTGGTATACAAGCCTGAAATTTGGCACATGATACTCTCTAAGGGCCACTATTTTGGAAAAAGTTGTTGGCCACTCAAAAATGCAATATGGCGGCCATTTTTCAAGATTTCAAGATGCTTACTATATCAATTATTCAAACTGTGATCCAAGCATAAACTTTGATACAAATACTCTCTAAAGGACATGTTAATGGAAAAAGGATTGCTTGTCCTTAAGAGAAGAAGGGCCAATGTTAGAAAAAGGAAGTGGCCAGTAAAAATTCAGGATGAAAACCATTTTTCAAGATGGCTGCCATTCCTTTCCAATGTTCATTGCCACTGTTTCCAAATAGTGATACAGAAAATATGCCACAAATACTCAGTTAAGGCCATTCCTTTGAAAAATTGGATGGCCAATAAAAAATTCAAGATGGAGACCTTTTCCAAGATGGCCGTCATTTCGGTAGTATGTACACTGATGCACACATGCATGTTAGCAAAAATACTCTAACGGCCACACTTTAATAGTGTACTCTGTTGGGACTGAGTTAAAATGAAGGATTGAAAGAAAACACAATTTCTATATTTTTACCAGCTCAAAGGCCTTGTGGTTAGAGTGTCCAACCTGAGATTGATAGGTTGTGCCCTGCTGAGTCATAATAAAGACTGTTAAAAATGGTAGCCAATACCTCCCTGCTTGGCAGTCAGCAAGTGCTGTATTGGGGGCAACATATCCAGGAAGGTGTACATATACATCATGGTCCAGAATCAGGAAATCGGCTCTCGGCCCACCGCAAGGCTACTTAATTGTTTTTTAAAATACATTGATTTATAAAGATTGACAGGAAAAATAACAGTAGAGATATTGTGTCTAGCAATATATCAATACATTTTTACAATTTTAACCCCCCGCAACATAATCCCCGACCCCCATACCACTTTACCCTGCTACCCATCCCAACCCACCCACCTCCCCCACGCCACGCTAAACATCTAGACAGACCAACAACACACTAACATAAATACAAATACATACAATAACAGGATGAAATTACAGTTGGTGGACTAGAAGCTTAATTTGATCTGACTCAGATCAGAAAGGAGCCTCTGCAAGCTATTAAACTAGGAAATAAAAGTCTGCCATTTTTCTTAGAATTTTGATTGTGTAGTAAACGCAATGATATCAGCATTTTTATAATTCAGCAACACCGCTATCAGGGGGCATGGAGTTAAATTGATTTGAAGTGCTTCTGAAAGGGTATAGAATACAAAGGTCCAGTAATAGCTCAATTTCGAGCAGGTAAAAAACGTATGGTAGAGGTTGCATGGGGAGGAATTACATCTGTCCCACACATCCATCACTGTGGGATACATTTTGGACAGTCTGGACAGTCTGAACTCTGTTGGTCACCTTGATCTGAATGAGTCTAAGTCGGGTACAAGATGAAGTGGAACATGTTCCATCGATCACTCCATCCCAGAAATCAGTTGAAAATTCAAGATCCATTTCTTGCTCCCAAGCTGTTTTAGGTATATTAGTGGAGTGATTATTACGGGACATAATCCAAGAATAAATTTGTTAAATTACTGATTTCTGTTGAGGTAAAACAATTCTATAGCTCATTCCAGGGCTGGATGGGGGGTAATAAAGGGAAGCCAGCAAACTTAGAGGAGATGAAATGTCTCATCTGCAGATATCGGAAGAAATTAGATGGGGGCAAAGCAGGTTGGACTGCCAGGTTAGGAAAACTCTAAAAAGATCCTTAAAAGTTTTAATGCCATTTTTTTCCCAGAGAGTAAAAGCACTGTCGACCACAGATAGAGTAAATAAATGGTTATTAGGGGTCCAAGCCCGAAGGGGCTGGGAACCGTCGTTGCAGAGCAACGCGGTTCACAGCTCCAGCGGAGCTGTGGAACCCTATTGTTTTTCAAAGGTTTCTTATTCTTCCTCTAAAACCTATACTACAGCCTAAACCGTACATGATCGTGGGGTGCCATTTTCAGGACTGGTCCAGATCACCGCTGGGACCTCAGACAGAAAAATTCAGCCACTTCCACCACTAGGTGGCGCTATAGCAGAAAAAACGTGTTTGCCCTTATAACTCCCAAACCGTAAATCGCACATAAAAGATACACATATCCACGCGTTCCCTGAGTTCAGCTGAATCTTCTGACATAGGCCACGCC
>JACXGM010030888.1:0-13145 GCA_016801145.1 Umbra pygmaea
GTGAAAACGTCTGCGACGAATTCTCTGCGACAATATTTTGGTTGGTGTGGACATTACGTGTGTGAAAATGAAAGTGAAACCAAACATCGACACAGGTTTATGAAACAAACTAGTTTCATCGTATCGTTTAGTGTGGACTTTGCACCCCAGTGAACTTGTACGCAAAGCTGGTGCACCCGGCAGCTGTTGTTGATCTGTTTTGTATGCTGTTTAGACATTAAAACAAATCCGTGGAAAAAAATGTTTGTATATTTAACGGGTTACAGACACTTGTCAATTAAATATGTTATTTAAAGCCAATTGAATCTTATAATCTTATCAGTTAACGGTTAATAATCGGTTAACAAGTTCCGGTTGTCGGTCAGGAAAATTACCCGAAATGAACATCCCTACTAGCAACCCATCTTGAGGGGGTATGGGATCATTTATCAAGGGTATACAGGCATTTGTCAATATTGGGACTCTTCTCAACATCCTTTACTCCAAACAGTTCTCCAATTTCCCAGAGTTTGTGCTTTCACTCGATGTAGAGAAGGCATTTGATAGAATTGACTGGGATTATTTATTTTCTGCGCTAGGGAAGTTCGGTTTTGGTGACAATCTTTGCGCATGGATTAGAATTTTATATGCTAAATGAACAGTCTGCCTAAATGTATGTACCTTTTTAATTCTATACCATTGTTCTTGCCGAAGTCCTTTTTTAAGGCAATCAACCAAGCAATTTCTTCCTTCATCTGAGGTGAAAAGGTGCCCAGGGTCAGTAGGTCTCAACTCCAGAGATGTAAATTCAATGGAGGGCTTGCACTTCCCAATTTCCTATATTATTACTGGGTGGCCAACCTTAAGAAAAGCTTACTTTGGTTACATGCCTCAGACACGCCATGTTGCCATTTAGAAGGTAGGTTGTGCCTCTCGTCATCTCTTTTTGCTTTTCTGCCAGTATCTTTCTCTCATTACACTGGTAATCCTGTAGTACTGGGTGCAACTGCTGCTTAAAACTAGCCTACATAACTCGAGGTAAGATTTAACTTTGCAAGGTTTTGCCCCATAGTTACAGCATATTACTTATAATTGGAGTCACCTTGTAAAGTACATGTATCTGAAGTTACTATGTAAATTGTCATTAATGTTAGCTTGCCACTTATGGTAAGGTAAGACATGCTCAAGTTTTCTGCAAAGCGAAGTGCTAAAAAAATTGTCAATACTTATCATTATCTAACGCTAACTATTGGCAAAAGTATAACCACGTTTCTTAGAACGTTTGGTTAACTGTAATAACCACAATGGTCTTTGCTACTGTCCGCGCCATCAGTCCATCACAGGAATGAATGACGATGTCAACCTCATCGCAGGAATGAAGGAGAACCTTCATCACCTCCACCTGCAGTATCCAGACATGAAGTTCATCTTCTCTGGCATCACCCAATCCAGGGAAGATCGACAAGGCTTGTAGGTTTGTGAACAGTGTTGTGGCTACATATGATAATTGTTTAAGTGGTAGCTTTGTTAAACACCCTCAACTAAGGTTTGACACTCCTGGGCTTTTTTGCACGATGGAGTTAATTTCACCACTAAGGGAAATTATCTTTTTTTAAACAGTTTGGCAGAATATATTAAAGCCCAACTTCAACAAGGGTGAAATGTTAATGTCTTGTTGTTCCCTTTTGAAGTTGAGTTTTAATGTTGATTTTTCTTTTTGCCCCAATGCTCACAGTGCCATGCCTTATGTGATGAGTGTCATGAAAATAGTATAATTTATTTAATGTATTTAACAACTGCAGCCATAACACTGTTCATCTTACCAGCTCTGCTCTTCCTTGTTCCCTACACCAGTGGTCCTCAAACCCTTCCACGGAGGGCCTAGTGTATGCTGGTTTTTGGTCTTTCCCTTCAATTAGGGCATTATTAGGACCTAGACTGCCAAGTGAGGGGAGATATTAACCAATTAGTGAGCTACTCCATCAGGCTTGTACAAGGTAAAAGTGAAAGCATGCAAACACTAGGCCCTCCATGGAAGGGTTTGAGTACCACTGCCCACACCCTCTATTACATTTTTTTCCAATTGCTAACACACAAAATGCTAAATTTGTCTCATCGTGTCAAAACTCAACACACAATAATTATTTACACAACTATTGGAGATTAACATCTAACTGCCATGTCAGAACTGCCATTCTGCAATCAAAACTTAACACTCTGACTTCAAAAGGCCCTCTTCAGATCGATAGGTAACACACATGCACATGAACAATAAACAATCAAACAGACACAACACACTGGTCAACTTTACTTAAAAGACACTTCTGTCATTTGTAGTTTTCAAACCGTTTTTATTTCCGCAACCAAGCCTCAGTGATATACAGGTAGCAAAACAACTCCCGTTACAAGTCAGGGATCACTCCGTCGATTGGGGTCGGGCCACGTCACCTCGTCCAAATCACAGGCGATGTTTTCCGTCGCCAAGCAACGGGGAAAATATTGCCGGGCGTGGCGTATCCACCCTTGGATCAACCCCACCTCGATGTCTCCGCATGCCTCTTCCATTCCTCATAGGAGCGGCACGCGTGCATGTGGTAGCCGGTCATAGACCTTCCACCGCCATGCCGAAAATAATTATTCCATCAGGTTGAGGAATGAGGAATAAGGGGGCAGGTACAGCAACATGAAATGGTCATGATTGGCGAATTAGTCCCGGACCAGAGCAGCCCAGTGGAAACTGACATTATCCCAGATGTGACCTCCTATGTGACGGCGGCATGTAGTGCATGCATAAATGTCAGTATGTGTGCAGTGTTGTAGGGACCCAGGGTGCTTTGGTGATGGAGGACCCTCTGACCAGTAATGGCTGCACATATGGTGATGTTGCCCCACACTGCCCGGCGACGTTCTCGATGGCCCTTTGGCCGATGATGTTTCAGTCCCGATGTCTGGTTTTTACCAGAGTCTCTTCCTCGTTCTCCTCTCCCTCTTCCTGTCTCTTCCTCATCTTCTCCTTCCCCTTGGTCCTTCAGCCTCCATATTCACGATTGTCTCACGACAGGTGCTCATACCTGAATTATATATAGTGACTGATTGGTGTTCAGTTACAGGTTAAGTGTTTTACTGTGTGTGCGGGAGTGTTGCTAATGTCGTATGTGTTTTAACTATTGAATGGACGTGCTGACTGCAGAGTGTTTTATCATTGGCCAATGTGTAGAACATGCACGATGTGTGTAGTGTTTTGCACTGTGTGTTACAGAATTGTTTACGGTGCCATGCCGACATTGTGTTTAGTAATTTGGTGCCTGAGTGTACCAAATGCATGCAAACGTTACGGTTTCGACGCTTTGGTCTGAGAATTCACTTTTAGTGTTTTAGCAATCGGGAAAAACTGTAAATGTTTTTTCCTCCCTTACCACTCCGGTCTTACCACAACCGTGGTCTTTGACACTCTCTTTCCCCCTGTCCGACGTAGTTGTAAAACATTGTAAAATATTGTAAATAGTTTAAAACATTAGCGTTCATAGTTCTTCGTTATTATAGTTACTATAAGTGTGCTGTTCCAAGAGCATCACATACTTAAGCTTGTTACTGGGACCAATTTATATTTTTGCACTTAGCCAGGTTGCCTTTTGTCCCTTTCATATTGTCCAAGTAAACCAAGAAACTGTTAACATAAATACCCCTCAGAAAGTTTTATTTTCACCAGAATGTGAGCATGCAACCAATGAAATGTCTCACACACACAAGAACTCATTATGAATAATTGCTCCTGGACTATATAATACCTAAACACTATGCTCACTTTTATTGTAATTGCGTCTTTTATTTCTTTACCCACACATTTGGACTTGATTGAAAAGTGCCCCACGAGTGCTTTAAGCTGTATATGTGAAGCTGTATTTTTATATTATGGTTTGTAATGTCAACCAGTTCTACAATAACTAACAAATGTGGCACTAGAGATTCAACTTCCTATATATTATGCAGACAGTGAAGTTTGCCTTTACCTTGACTCATAGCTTTGTTGTGTTTAGAATCTACACTGGATTGTAAAAAGTGAACTACATAAAAAAAATGTTTTAATTGTTTGAAGTTAATGCCCATTTCAATGTGAAATAAAGGTCTTTAAAGCTACATGTGTTGTTTTTCCTGAACTATAGGAACATACACAATAGTGTATTCATACACAAGAAGACTTTGGTCATTTGATAGAATTTGTAATTGATTAAGTGTCTATTTTGGCTTTAATCAACATAAATATAATATCTTAAACGTTACCATACTTGAATGTTGACAAAGACGGATCAGGAGAATGTAGTTTGTACTTTTGTGTTTTTATGTATTTGTCAATTTTTTTCACCAGAAAACACCAAAATACTTAATGTTACTACTATAACCTATCAAACTACAGCAGCACCTGTCAAACACAAATTGAACCTAAATACCAAGGACTGCTAAAATGCTGAAAGTTGGTCTGTCCTTTCAGCAGAAGAAGCTGAACCCAAAAAAATTTTCTAGCATCATTATATAATCCGAACACATTTAAGAACTTTGAATGTGGTCAATGCAATCTATTTTCCACAACCATATGAATGGCACTACCAGGTCTTACTTCTGTAGGCTCTGGACATTTAGTTTGGACACCATTAATATAGTAAAACACAAACATGTAGTTAAAGCATGGTAGATCACAATTAATTATATTAATATGAGCTTGTACATTAATGTATGATTCAGTTGAGGACATGCTGTATTAAGTAAACATACTACTACATGTCAAATTTTATCTTAAACAATGTGTATTGTATGTCATACCTTTTTAGTGATATGTAAATTTTGGTAATGAACATCATTTGTAAATATAGATTGTAACATGTGACTCATCTTAAAGACAGACTAATGTGCTGACTGAAGGTCCTCAAATAGATGAGCAGAAAACGGTTACAAAGTGGAAGACAATAGTGTAACAGCATCAACAACAGTGGTTGATAACTCTTGTAACAGCACGCTTGTTGTAAGGTACATTATAACAGTCTGAAATAATGTATTCAGACTTCTTTGAGAAAATATATTACATAGTGATGCTCCAATATTGAACCTGGCGTTTTATACAATACATTTAGCTGCAGAACTGAAGATCGGTCAGAGCACAGCCTCATTTCCTGAAAACACACAGGTTGGTTGAACACATTGCAAACTGTTAAATAAAAGCCTGTCATGGTTTTAAGCCCACTTAACATGACAAGGTGCAGGCCAAGAGTGGGGACACAAGACTGGACAGAAATGGCAAAGAAACAAATAAAATAACACCACATACACTAAACTCAAAACACATAATGCATTAATTTTAATAAAAAGCAGAATCTGTCATCATAATGACATTGTTATGATCAGAAAAAGGAATACAACCACTATCTACATTGTCAGTAATGGCCTCATTATCCAACATAGAACACAAATCAGAGGATCCAGACACCCCATGAGGCTGAGCGAGACAGCTGGCTAAAGAACATGAAGGTCCAGTTGTAGAGACAAAACTGTTTCTTACCTCTGTCGTAATACTTACCAACTTGGTCCGTGTGGCGTGGATCCTTCCTTTCTTTGGACACAAGTGTGGTGGAAATTTGAAAATGGTAGGCACAGCGGTGTCTTTCAGCCTCCTCTTGCCCTAACATATTTGTATATACAAAAACATTTACATCAGAGCAATGAAGCCAAAATGACAATACAGTCAGTCATATGCAAACTTTAAGGCACTTTTATAAATGAAAATTGTCAGGGGTACCAAACTTTTGCATATGACTGTAATACACTTGCAATTGCACCAATTTCTGTCAGTTGTAATGAAATGATGTTGGTGGGAATTAAAAGTTTGACACCATTATCACAAACATCGTCTTGGGTGACTTATGATTTCATTTGTAATGATACTCCCAAGGTATGAAAAGAACACTGTTTATTCTTATAATATTTGTCAAAGGCAACGGCACAGAAAATAATCCAAGGCAGAATAATCCATAAACAGAGCAGGGGTCAGGCCAGAATAGCAATAATAGAGCGTTGGCAAAGGTACAGGGGATAATCCAAGGCAGAAATTCATAAACAAAGCTAAAGGTCAGACCGGAACAACTCTACAGGAATATAATGCTCAGCAATGAATCAAATATATACTCACAATACCTCGCGAAGAGGCAATGGTGTGTGTGTGTGTCATCTATAAGACTGGGTGAGAGAAGGTGAATGGAATTTGGTTGATTGAGTCCAGGTTATGGGAAATGTAGTTCTGAGGAGGCAAGACCAGGGAAGCTGTAGTTCACAGGGAAGATGAACTGGGGAATGGGAATTGTAGTTCTGAGCAAACTAGGAAGGGGAAGATGTAGTTCTCTGGGAAGAGGAACTGAGAAACATTACACATTAAATGTTGCTATCCACGATTCCACACACTGTTTTGGTACTCCATGTTATGTTTTGTATTGCAGACACTTAAACCACTAAGTAATAAATAAAAAGTACAAATAATGCATTAACATTAATGTCTACCTACTTGTCTGTGAAAAACTGATCTTCCTCAAAGTGGGAACTGCACAGACGTGACATTTTGGGGCTCCATTACCTGGTCTCTCCTCATGTTCACCAACCATTGCTTCAGCCTGGCATCAGAAGGAAATCTGTTTGGAAAGAAATGTGGTTCAAGGTTGTGCATTTAGATCTCACATCTAGAAGTTGTATACACTCACCTAAAGGATTTTTAGGAACACCCATTCAATTTCTCCTTGATGCAATGAACTACTCAACCAATCAAATGGCAGTTGCTTCAATGCATTTATTGGTGTGGTCCTGGTCAAGACAATCTCCTGAACTCCAAACTGAATGTCAGAATGGGAAAGAAAGGTGATTTAAGCAATTTTGAGCATGGCATGGTCAGACGGGCCGGTCTGAGTATTTCACAATCTGCTCAGTTACTGGGATTTTCACGCACAACCATTTCTAGGGTTTACAAAGAATGGTTTAAAAAGGGAAAAACATCCAGTATGCGGCAGTCCTGTGGGCAAAAATGATGCTAGAGGTCAGAGGAGAATGGGCCGACTGCTTCAAGCAGATAGAAGGGCAACTTTGACTGAAATAGCCATTCGTTACAACCGAGGTATGCAGCAAAGCATTTGTGACAAGCCACAACACACACAACCTTGAGGCAGATGGGCTACAACAGCAGAAGACCCCACCGGGTACCACAAATCTCCACTTCAAATAGGAAAAAGAGGCTACAATTTGTAAGAGCACACCAAAATTGAACAGTCAAATCATTTAAAATTGGTTTCTTGAACATGACAATGAGTTCACTTTACTAAAATGGCCCCCAAAGTCACCAGATCTCAACCCAATAGAGCATCTTTGGGATGTGGTGGAACGGGAGCTTCGTGCCCTAGATGTGCATCTTACAAATCTCCATCAACTGCAAGATGCTATCCTATCAATATGGGCCAACATTTCTAAAGAATCCTTTCAGCACCTTGTTGAATCAATGCCACGTAGAATTAAGGCTGTTCTGAAGGCGAAAGGGGGTCAAACACAGTATTAGTATGGTGTTCCTAATAATCCTTTAGGTGAGTGTATAAAGTGCCACCGGTTATACGGTAGTTAATAAACACAATAGTTTTTGTGGATAATAATAGTGTCATATGTTTACCACAGCTATCAGTGAATTTGAATACAGGATTTGAACTACCCAGCCTATTAGAAACTGTTTTACCTGCTCATTTCTCTTGTATCATTTTACAGGCTTGGCAACCATTTGAATACATCTGTATGGAAGGTTTGTGGAGATCTTGTTTCTTTTTGTCTGTAGGTGTTTTCAACCAGCACTGGCACCATTATTCCAACCACATTTCCAGGTTGCATCCCATAAAATCAAAACATACCAAGTGAAAAAAAGCAAATGACACAAAGGGTGTGGCGAAGATAGATGACAAATGAGATTATGTGTGACTGGTGGTTGGTAATAACCAGGGGCGGACTGAAACAATAATTCAGGCTAGGAATATGATTCCATCTCAGGCCACCAGACTGCTATACAAAACATCCAACTAGAGTACATTAAAAAGTAACACTGAATATTCCTTTATTGGAAGACATATAGAGTACCAGAGTATGTGGTTTGGAAATCCACCACTCTACACCTTTTCAACCGCTTCGCTCAAACCTGCACATCACTCACAGGAAAACAAATGACACTCCAATTTTTCTCCAAGTATTTTTTAAGTCATATTATAATATTAACTAAACTCATCCATTGTGTGACCATGTATGTCGATAATTGAAATATTGAAACTAAATTTACTTTATTTAAACAATGTTATAACAACTAATTAAACATGAATGTGTTACCATGTACCCGAAGAAAACAAACAGCATTTTGAATGTACAGTATACAAATGTACAAAAAAACTGTGCAAGCTCATTTTACAAATGTACTGTATGTTTTTTCGATAGGCCTATATTTTGTGAAGATAAATTAAAATGTTAACAAAAAAGTTTCATGTGGGCATAAAAAAATACCATCCCTACAGTGAAGCATGGTGGTGGCAGCATCATGCTGTGGGCATGTTTGTCAGCGGCAGGAACTGGGAGACTAGTCAGAATTGGTGGAAATATGAATGCAGTAATGTACAGAGAAATCCTTGCTGAAAACCTGCTCCATAGCACTCTGGACCTCAGACTGGGGTGAAGGTTCATCCTCCAAATGGGAAAACAACCTTAAGCACACAGCCAAGATAACAATGGGGTGGCTACAGGACAACTCTGTGAATGTCCTTGAGTGGCCCAGCCAGAGCCCAGATTTGAACCCGAATGAAACAACTCTGGAGAGATCTGAAAATGTCTGTGCAACGATGCTCCACATCCAACCTGATGGAGCTTAAGAGGTACTGCAAAGAAGAATGTGGGAAACTTCCCAAAAATAGGTGTGCTATTAGCATAGGTAAGCTTGTAGCATCGTACTCAAAAAGACTTGAGGCTGTAATTGCTTCCAAAGGTGCTTCAACAAAGTATTGAGCAGAGGCTGTGAATACTTATATACATGTGCTTTTTTATTTTTAATACATTTGCTAAGATTTCAAACACTTCTTTCACATTGTCGTTATGGGGTATTGTAGAATTGTGTGGGAATTTAATCCATTTCGATATGAGGGTGTAACATAACAAAATGTGGAAAAAGTGCTGTGAATACTTTCCGGATGCACTATATATTCTGTACAGAACGGCTTCAGACAGAATTGAAAGTCGCCATTCAATTAAACCAGACTTTTTCAATTAAGCACAGATTTCATTAGTGGTGTTGATGGAATACCCCTGTGGTGTACTCCTACCAGTGCAAATTTATGTTTTAATCCCAGTGTTTTGTTTCTCCTTGCACCTGTGTTTGTGTCATTTTCATTTCCATTCAAATTACCTACAATGGATTTACGTACCTGCCTCCTGCGTAGAATGTGATAGGCAGCAAGGTGGCCTTGATGTTAGGTCATGTGACTGGAGCACATAAGGCTATTGGTGCAACTGACAAAGCTCTGTTGTTCTGTATGTTAGCCCTAGTTGGTCTCAGGTCATTGCTGCAGATAAAGAGGTTCTTAGAAATGGTAAAATTATCATATTTATATTTTGCAAAATTAATCAATGAAGTTATTTACTTCATCACAACATTTTGTTTTGTATTATCAACACAACACACTGCATGATATATTGCTACAAATGTTTCATTACTGATGCTGACCCACAAAATAAAGCCATTGACCTAATCAAGCTGACACAAAAGTGGCCAAAATGTTTTTTTTTTTACAAAAGTGTAGTACTGTTGACAGCAACCAATTGTAGCTATTGTGATCTTAAGAGTAGCACATACTTAGATTTACTTGCAATTAGAACTAAATGTAAATCCAAATGTACATTTATTTAGGCTACAGAGATCTCATTGATATGCAGTGCAAACATAATATGTGAAACATTACACCTTTTACAATGTTGTTTTTAAGGAAGTGATTCATACTTTCATTCCTCTGAGTCATTCAGGGCTGTTTTCAGAATAACCCCTCTGAGAACTCGACCTATGAAAATAAATCATCGCTTCAATGAAAACAAGGTGGAGAAATTGTCACTCCTGTTGTTGGTAAGAATGCATCACCAGGGAAAGTCACCTACTCATCTCACTGTTCTGGTAGACATTGGATGTTTGTCTCTAATGCCGTTACCTATTTTAGTATCATTGTCATTGGAACTATCTGAAGGCCCTAGGGTGGTTATGTTTACAAACTTGGCTCACAGTCCTACTAAACATGTGATGACCTCTTTATCTTTAATGAGTGGGAGGTACTTTAACTTTTGATGATATTTCATTTCCATCTCTCTTCTCTCTCGCTCAATCAAAATGGATTTACTAAATGTACGATCCCTTACCTCAAAGCCAATTATAGTCAATTAACTAATTACACATCATAAACTTGATTTGATTGGCCTGTGTGAAACCTGGCTTAAGCCTGATTAATTTATTGCCCTTAATGAGGCCTCTCCTCCTGGGTTCATTGGTAACCATATACCCTGCGAATATCGCAAAGGCAGTGGTGTGGCCTTTATTTATGACACTGATCTTAAACTTACACCCCAAAAAATGACTGGGTTTGTGTCGTTTGTGGTTTTAGTCATGAAGTCTGTGCAGCTTAATCAATCTGTATTTATAGCAACTATCTAAAGGCCACCTGGGCCATACACAGTGTTTATTAATGAATTTACTGAATTTTTATCTGTCCTAGTAGTGATGGCAGATAATATTATAATTTGTGGTGATTTTAATATTCATATGGAGAACTTGAATGACCCTCTCCAAAAAGCTTTTATAGCAATAATTGATTCAGTGGGTTTTGTCCAACATGTCTCAGGACATAGACACTACCATAGTCACACGGACCTTGTTTTGTCTTATGGCATAGATGTTGTAGATCTCAGTGTTTATCCTTTTAATCCAGGAATTTCAGACCACCATTTGATTACATTTACTGGCAAATCAGTAACTCCAATTGTAACCCAACTGGGGACTTTTAAGAGCCGTAATATAAATTCTCTAACAACCCAAAGGTTATTGCATGCCCTCCCTGACTCTTTCTACCATACCAATGATGTCAGAGCTGGCACATCTGTGAATATGTCACAATGCTCCGTAGTGCTGTGGATAGAGAGACAGGCGCGAAGAACTTGTGATAAATCCAATAGTATTTATTATAGAACTACTGAGTCAAAACAAAACTGCCACGAGGGCCTAAACGTATAGATAGATAGATAGATAGATAGATAGATAGATAGATAGATAGATAGATAGATAGATAGATAGATAGATCTAGAAGACAACCTACACAGTAACACCACTGGGAGAAGATGCAACAGGAACAATAAGCGACGCGGACTGAACAAAACACACAAACTAAATACGACACCAAACGTGGGACAACAGGGAAATCCTGGGAACTAATCACACACTGAAGGGAACTATGGGAGAACTGAACCAACATGCTAGACACGAAAGGGACACCAGGGGGAACCAAAATATAACAAAACACATGGGGTAGAAACCTGAACAATAGGCCTATGTCACACTTCCTACTTCCGGAACGCGTTGTAGGGATTCAGAAGTTCCGGTCGTTTCTACCAACAATAACAACAATGACAGCCGCCGCCCGCAGTTGTTCTTGTAGTGTACCGGGTTGCTCTACATCAGGGCGTAGACAGCCATACCTCAGCTTCCATGCGTTCCCGACGGACGAAACACTCCGCAAGTCTTGGGTGAGATTAATAAGGAGGGATGAGGGGCCTTCTTTTAAAATTCTCCGGGGCAGCACTTTCGTTTGCAGTTTGCATTTCGATAAGGAGAGCATCTACGTCTCGGAAAGTGGTCGAAAGAGACTTAAAGCTAATACTACACCAACCCGGTTTCCCTGGAATAACTGGGGAGATGATCAGCCCCATCGCCGATCAGTTTTTGACCGTGTTAACACACGCCTAGGAGTAGCGGAGGGCGTTCAGGCTGATGCTGAGTCTGCGGCGGAGGAGAACGATCAGTCTGCCGCCAGTAATCACAAACCTGCCTCAGACCACAACTATGCCCACGCGGGTGTTGTGGATGCTGCTGCTGTCCAAACCATCAGGCTACTGGAAGCTAAAGTGAGAGATCTAGAAGGCCAACTAAGGGACCTGTCCTGTATACTTAACATCAACAGATACTGTGCGACGGGTGACGAATTTCGATTCTATACCCGCTTTCCATCTGAGAAAGTGTTTTGGTCATTTTGGAAATCCATTGCCCCCTCAGCTTCCAGGTTAGTCTACTGGAGTAGAGCCCAGAGGACAACTGATGTCATGGGACTGGAGAAACCCAGCCCTAACAGGAGACTGCAACTTGTTGATGAACTATTTCTTTACTGCTGTCGCGTTGCTGTTGGGATGAAACAGAAGGTGATAGCAGACATATTTGGCATCAGCACCACCACTGTGAGCAGAGTCATCATCACATGGGCCAACTACCTGTTCCTTGTCTTGGGGTCAGAGCCAATTTGGATGACCAGGGAACGAGTGCAAGCAACAATGCCAACAAAATTTGCCCAGTACTGTCCCAACGTGCGAGTGATTCTTGACTGCACAGAAATCAGGTGTGAGGCACCATCATCACTCAGCCACCAGTCTGAAACATTCTCCAACTACAAGAACACAAACACCTTCAAAGGTCTGATTGGCATTGCCCCATGCGGAGTTATCACCTTTATCTCAAAGCTATACACTGGTTCCATATCAGACCGAGAAATCACACAGCAGTCTGGAATACTTCATCTACTTCAGCCTGGAGATGCATGCATGGCTGACAAAGGCTTTGTCATCGACAATATGCTTTCTGAACTTGGGGCCACCCTCATAAATCCCCCATTTAAATGAGGCACCAGGTTCAGCAGAGAGGACACCGAAAAAACCCAGAGTATCGCCCGACTTAGGATCTTGGTGGAGAGGGCCATCAGAAGGGTCAAAGAATATCACATCTGGGACAATACCATTCCTTTGACCCTTTCAGGCTCTGTGAATCAGCTGTGGGTAACCTGTTGCTTAATGTCCAACTATCAAGGCCCTTTAGATGT
>JACXGM010030889.1:0-13145 GCA_016801145.1 Umbra pygmaea
AGTAACCTCATGCCTAACCTTAACCGTTAGTATACTCCATCCTAACCTTAACTGTGAATGTTGCAATATAATTTCGAACGCTATGGAATGTATGAAATGTTCTCGCATAAATCCGCTAAACGAAATGTACCGGAGCAACGTAATTCAAGGACAAATATAGCCTAATAACAAAACGTGCAGTTCAAACGTAAAAACACCCAAAAATAGGTTGGCATAGAACGTAATTTAGGTTTTCAAAATAGTTTCCTGAGAACGTAATTTGGGATAAATTCTGAGATTTACGGTTGTCTTAAATAGAACCAGGTTCTGTATGAGCACCTGCAATGCAGACAGTCTTTGAGGCATGCAAGCATCCTTGATCACACCTACAGTATCAATCCACAAACATTTATGAATGCATCATCTAGGTACCTGTGCAAAGGAAGTTCAAATTTCACCCGCTGCTAACATTTCTGCCAAAACACTTGATGCATGTTGGATAAATTCAGACAGAATGCTCTGCAAATGCATCTGCAACACAATGCTTCAAGGAAACACAGTGTTCCACTGGAAATTAAACGTACAGTGTTCCAAAGCACATTTTTCCCAGTACACAGTGTGGCTGGTCTAGTTTGCATGTTAGGCTTAGCAAAACAAATAGGTTGGAACATCATTCAAAAGAAGATTATCAGTGAACATCACACATGGTTTGGTAGGTCAAGAAATACCTTTTTATTAGTAGATAACCAAAGAATTCTCACCACAATGAAAAGAAAAGAAAATGTGACAGGAATTTCACTATGTTCAAAGAGTTGGCAGAGTTCAGAATTTTTTTTTTTAAGAGACAAAGATAAAGATGTACTTGCAAGAGCAAGATGATGAGACCAACAAAGAACTGCCTAAAATCCAGAGCATGCCGCTGCATCTTCATAGTACGGTGTATATTGATAATGTATGGCTGCCACTGGAATTGGTTTAATTGTTTTCATTGATGAAGTAACTGCAGACAACAGCAAAACTCAGAGGTTGTAAAGAAACATTGTTCCTAAAAATGTGTGTACAGAAACATCTTATTGGCTAAAGTTCAAGCAAATGCCTCTAAACAAAATGGATGGCACATCATACAGAAAGGAAACCATAAATATTACTACAGCGAATAACTAGGGAGTTTTTGAGGGCCAAACAGTAAGGTGATTGACTGGCAAATGTGGCCTGCCATACTGGTCTGACATACCATTACTAAAGAAGAGACCCAGTATCTGAAGGGGTCAGAGGTTGCAGACTTGAGACAGGAATTGCATGCAAAGGATGTGACCAAATAATATACAAACATGCTTAACTTGGACATTGTATTATTATGTCCTAATACATTTGGTGTACTAAATGTTTCTTTACAACCTCTGAGGTTTGCTGTTGTCAGCGTACTTCATATATACAGTACACAAATACTCCAAAATATAAAGTCTGAGAATGTATTCTTCAACCTCATAGTAATTCTTTGATTTCAATTTAAAACATTTGGAATACAAAAATGCCTAATAGGCTATTCTTACATAGGGAATCTATGTCTAATGGGGTTGTGTGCCACCGATACACGAGGCAGAGAAACGGAACTCTACCGAAACCAACAAGCTCCAAAACACCTTTCATTTATTAGCAATTAAGACTGGTGCATTTTATCTTCTGGAAACCATTATTATCTGTTCAAATTGTGTCATCACTTTGCAGCCTGCCTTACCCGGGTAAAGTTATCCAAACTTTTGACTGGTATTGTTGGTTTGGACACACCCATTCTAGGTAAGTGTGCCTAAAATGTTGATTGGTCCATATATTCCCTCACATTGATACAGTATTTCTACTCCTTGCATATAGTTTAATGACTAAAATGACTATGGCAGACGCCAGCAGGCATCAGCATGGTATGTTTGACTTAGAGCAAGACACATTAGCCATAAAAGCATGTGGTTCTACTCAGGTGACGCCACACATGCATGGGAGTCCACTAATGATTGTGACATGCCCTTTGCACTAAATCAAAGCTCAGGCATCTCTATGGTATGGCCCATTACGGTCACTGGCACATTCTGTCATGGTTGTGGCCAGTGAGCAAGGATCTCTCCAGGATAGCTTGCACCTTGTCAGCTGCTACGATGAGTCATGCAATACCATCCCTGGTTTAGGACTACTGTCAAGATTAAGATTGCTTTATTGTTGAGGATGTGAATTTGCCTTAAGAACAGAACAGCATCTACATTCCGCATAGGCTACTCCTTGTTCTTGTGCATGATTATTAAAAGTTCCATGAGTACATTATTAAAGCACTTGGTGGAGCAGCTCATTTCATTATATGGGGAAAGCCCATTTTGGACAAGTCCATTCCTAAGCTGCATACAGCAGTAAGGTTTTGGAAGCAGTCAGCAACGCAATAAATGCATATTCCAGCCAAAAAGGAAGTGCCTGCCATTAGACATGATATTTCTTTACAAAACTCACATTAATTGTTTTATGTAATTAGTGTAGAGGACAGGAGGGGGTGAATATGGTTTGGATATGTACATTATTTTAACTTGTAAATACGGCAGATGTAAAAAAAATTCTTACATTTTTTTCTTTACCTCAGAATTTCTTTTAAATTAAACATATTTAAACCCCTTGACTGATTTTTTTACTTATGGTTGTGGGTAACCCACTGCATTATAATGCAATTGATCAAATGTATCTCTTCTGAATAGAGTGAGGAATATATAATCAAATGTAGAACAAGGTAATACATATTTATTACTCAATCGGGCTGCGAAACTTACCTTGGTAACCACGTTCTGCATGAGTCCCGTATGCAGCTCAAACGTCCACTCCTTGCACATACAATGTTGCAACTGCCTTGCAGTCTCGTTGTGTGTGCCGTTGTTATAAACGTATGCCGCTGTTCGCGGAAAACTACTATTTGAACCGTGAATTAAAGAAGAAGGACTTCTAGTTAAATTTGTTATATTTGCCATTGGCTTAACGCAGGTGTTATTCGGTTGGGCAAGTAAGAATTCATCTGAGTACTGGCTGAATCCAATAAATAATGCCGGAATCCATGTCAGGACCATTAGCTGTTTCTGGTACTTCCCAAATCCTCCCAGAAAAGGCAAGACAGAACCATCGATGCGAGCAAGAGATCCCGGCGACTCTGTTTCGGGGGACACGAAACCGTTCTCCGGTTGATGGTCCTCCGTCTCGAGCTGCACCACGGCCATCGCGGTTTCGCTCATGGATGCGTCTGTAGCGCAGCCGGGTTGGTAGTACAACCCCGTAGATTCCACAATGCGTCAATGCCCCCGCTCTGGTGTTGAAAGCCGTGCGCAGGCAATCACTGAGATTGAAATAAGACGCAACTATTCACGATCAGGAAGCTGTTCAGGGTTCACTCCCTGTGCTTCTGTTTAGGTGGACTCTCTGGACTGTTGCTCTGAACCAAAATCACTTGTCTGACAGCGAGCAAGTTTAAATGCAGGTTGGCAAATTTCCAGCAATAGAATGGACCGGAGCGATAACATTGCGGAAGGGAACTTTTCGTCACCTATTTGTTCCTTCTACTGAATAGCGTAAAATTTCCTGAACTGTCTATGTGCCGTACCGGAAGCAGACTAAGCCGAGGGATGTGGGTGGTACTAGTACTACAGGTAACACACCTGTCCAAATAGCGAACTAGGCAAGACTCCCCTTCTTGTAAACAGATCCTATTACCGCTTTCTAACCACGTCATCTGAATGAAGTGTTGATAATTTTCACAGTGATGGAATGCTACAGATTCTGCCTATTTGCAGAAGAATGATAAAATCAAATCCGCTGGAGGTGGCGGAACTTCGAACAACACTTTTCCCTTGTCTCTCGGTCTGTCGATGTGATTGGTTAGAGTCACGGACAGAGTGCATAATACGGCTTTGGCTCAAGGAAGCGACAAAGGTCTCTATTGTAATGTGTGTACGAGGCGTTTAGGTCCTGTCCTTATTGTTCTGTGACAATAGGACTTTCACTGCGGGTGGAGAAGGAGAAGAAAGTATGCAATTGAGAGTTGAGAAGAAAAAAGTAGGGGTGTAGTTCTATGCTCATTCGATTTTTCAAACCTAACCTCAGTAATCAAAGTTTCCTATTCTTAAACACAAAACCTTATTCCAACCTTAACCTATTAATTTAGTTAATTTAGTTAATCACTAAATTTAACCCCGAAAATCTAATTATTCTTTCAAAAACCTTGTGGGACCGATTGTACAAGAGACACAGATGTACACTGACAATCTTGTGCCAAGGTCCAGCAATGCAGATGTAATAATAAAAACAACAAAATATAAAAATAATGTAAGCAATAAGGTATAATAAGACATGAGGATAGAGAACCAACCTACCGGTATATACAGCCTATTGATTTAAATAAAGTCACCTGAACCATCTTAACTGTCATGTACACCATGTTATCATTATCTTTCATTCTTTGTTGGGACATGTACACATATGTACACAGAGACCTGCATCACACACGTTTTGATTTGTATCCTTGTGAGGACCAAAAAAGTCCTTATTTTCCCTACCCACTGAACCCAAACTTAACTTTACCTTAACCTCAATAATCCAATCCATAAACGTAACCTATTACCTATTACTTTAACCTACTACTTTAGGCCTACCTTATTACTTTAGGCCTACCTAATTCCTAAACCTAAAACTAACCCAAATTCTACCACCAAACACAGTATTACATTGTACACTAAACCTCTGACACAGACATATAATTTTCCTAGTGTGAAATGGCAAAAAAAAACATTATGTGGACTAAATTGTCAGCTTTTTCTATCGTTGTGGTCTCCACATGTGTAGTAGTATTAACAGGATCACAAATACACACACATACTGTACAATCATGTAAAAACGTTTTTTTTAAATCCCTCAAAAAATATTGATGCAAATTTGGTCTGGTTTGGTCTTAATCATATTTGTGTGTGGTAAAACATCATGACAAGATCAAAAGACGCATCCTAGGCCTTCAGAAGAAAGATTATTGATTACCAGGACATGAGTTGTGCTTCCACATTTTTTTCCGGTCCGTCTTTGATATAATTTATGCATTTTGGGCAATCCTTTTTTGTAACAAAGTACTGCACACTCAAGTAGGGAATCATTATCCAATATACGTATTTATATCAAGAAATGCTATTTTTACAGTGTCAGCTGGAAAGAGAAAATAGTTCCATTGTTATGGCTCGAATTCTACAAATAGTAACTTTAAGGTTTCCATGCATGCAAGAAAGCCTTTAAAGATGATACATTTACAGCAGTACTATAAAGGTATAGGCAAACACACCTCCCAGTTGATGTAGGTGGCTGATTCATAGTTACAAGAAACAACTACATATTATGTCAGCCAAAGCTGTAACACCAGCTATTAAGGTTAGGTGTGTACTGACAGTGGGCTTCAAAATTACTGGCACTGATTTTTGGCAATGCAAAAACAATACTGTAAAAACTATACGCAATACAATTAGAGAAAAATTTAAAATACCAACATGTGAGAAATACTGTACTTTATTAATGTGTCAATGGATCCAACCAAAATTGATTAAATTAAAAATCTATGTCATCCAAATCAAGGTTTCATAATCAATGGCACCCTTAAAGGTTTTTGTAATTAACATATACCAAAACTAAACCAGGAATTATATTCTACTTATTTAAGTTAATTTAAGTCTTAAGGAACTATATTGAGCCATTACATAATTTCCTGTTCAACTAGGGTATAAATATTAGGTAACACACATGCAATATCCCTCTGTTATCCAAAACCATTAAGAAAATAAAAGAACTGGCAGTTCAAACAAGACAGATGGTCATACACTTTCATAAATCTGGTAATGGCTACAAGATCCACAAACGATTGAATATACCACTGAGCACTGTCAGAGCAATTGTTACAAATTTCAAAGGATATAGAAAAGTTGAAAACCTCATGGGTAGAGAATGCAAGTGCATTTTGCCCCCCAGGATAGGGAGGATGGTGAGAGAAGCAACAAATTCCCCAAGAATCACTGTGAAAGAATTGCAGGCCTTGGTGGCAGCTTGGGATCACCAGGTTTCAAAAAGCACCATCAGATGCCACAACCACAGCCTCTTTGGAAGAGTTGCCAGAAGAAAGCCAAGACACAGACTTAAGTGCTTGGAGTTTGCCTAATGCAATTTAAATTGTGACTGGAAGAAGGTGCGATGGTCAGTTGAAACTAAAATTGAATGTATTGGTCAGACACAGCATTGGCATGTTTGGTATTGAAAGAGAGATGCATACAAGGAGAGGCACCTCATACCCACAGTGAAATATGGTGGTGGGTCACTGATGTTTTGGGGCTGTTTTAATTCTAGGATGTCCAGGGGCACTGGTCAAGTTTGATTGCATAGGGAATTCTACAAAGTATCAGGCAATTCTTTCTGACAATCTTGTTGCCTCTGTCAGAAGGCTTTGACTGAGCTGTGGGTGGACTTTCCAACAAGACAATGACTCCATACCTCAAGATCCACACAGAAATTATTCAGTGACAACAAAATTAATGTTCTGATATGGCCATATCAGACACCAACTGATGCAATAATTTGAATGATCTTGAAAGAATCTGTATTAAAGGAATGGTCCAAAATCCCTCCAAATGTGTTCTTAACCTTGTCAAACATTACAGGAAGAGACTCCATGCTGTTATCCTTGCCAGAGCTGGTTGCACTAAGTACTGAATTAGAAGTGCCAACAATTATGGAATCTTGATTTTGGTGAAATTTATTTTATTTGTTAAATATTATGTTATAATGTTATTTATTTGTTAAATAATTGTATGATTTTGATTGGTTCCATTGCAACATTAATTAAGTCCAGTTTTTCTCAAATGTTGGCATTTTGAGTTTCTCTATAAAGATATTGTTTATGTTTTTAAAGTTTGTGCATTGCCAGTCATTGTAACATCAGGGAGGGCTGGAGTGGATTCCTTATTATATATGTGTTTATGGACTCTTTTGGTTGTTATTGCATTCTTTAGTACTGTAGGGATTTATGTTTTGTTTGTATTAGTATGGGGGTATTGTTAATTGTGCCGCCACCCCCTGTTCTACTGGGGTATGTTCCAGGTTGATTGGAAGACCAGCTGGTCCTGATTAGTAATTACTTCCAGCCGGTCTTCTTTCTTTCCTATTTAACACCAAGTAGAGCAGGGGATGGCGTAAGGAGGGTTGAGCTAAATCATTATCTGAGTCCGCTGGCAATTGGAAGAACAGAAGTGATTGGCATGACGTCCACATGGGGTTCCAGTGTCGCTGAGTTGGAGCAGGAGAGAGCGGACCTTCTAGAATTAGATTTGCTTAGTGAGACACAGTTGCGAGGAGGGGCCAGTCTGGCTACCGTTGTAGTGGCGGGTCGCGACAGCTGTTCCGTGAATGAGGTCGGCATCGAGGGGAGTTCGGATGCGAGTGTAGGTGTTGCCAGTGTGGTTGGTAAGTGGGAGGAAGAAGAAGCGTGCACGGAAGAAAAAGGGTGCTGAGTGTAGTTCGGGACAGGGTAAAGGGCCGGCCCAGGGAGATGTGGAACAGGGATATAAGGTGTTGGTGGTGTTTGCAGCCTCAACAGGTAGGGTGTTGCAACCGGTCTCACTCCTGGCGGCAATTAAGGAACAGGTTGGGAGGGTGAAAGGTGCACAGTTTTTGAGCAGTGGTAGGGTACTTATTGTGGTGGGTAGTGTGTCTCATAAGTCACTGAAGTTGGAGGTGTTGGGGGTTGAATGGGGGTAAGGTGAAATGCCAGATGCCTGTGAGTGCTGAGAGGGATGATCACGGGTGTTTCAGAGGATTTGTCCATGAGGGGGCTTAAAGAGGTGGTGTCGGGAGGGGTTGTGGTGGTAGCGAGACGGTTGGGCAGTAGGTCGTTGGGGTTGGAAAAGGTGAGGCAACCGGTGTTGGAGTTTGGAGGGCCGTTGCCAAGTAGGGTGCACATTGGGTATCTTCGTTTTTATGTGAGAGAATATGTGCAACCGCCACTGAGATGTTTTAAATGTCAGCGTATGGGGCATGTGGCTGCTGTGTGCGGCGGTCAGTAGTGGGCAGTATTTCCATTTCTTAGGGTGGTATGTTGAGTTGGGTGGACCTAAATTGGGTGGGCCATGACAGGCCTCATACTCCGGTACAGTTGGTGATGGTATATGCACCTTAAGTCTGTTGCGATCCGCCCTTAAACCCATAGAAGAAGATGAAGGGATGGCGTGAGTCATTATTACTTCGTCACGGTGTTGGAAGGCTGTTCGGGAGCTACATTATATTAATGTAAGTTGTAATAATTACATTATTAATGTAAGTATGCTCTTTTCTTGTAAGTTAGCTATCAACGTTCCATGCTGCTGTGAGAGCATGGTACATTAATATATATGGTATCGCTGTGCACTCGCATTTACTTGTTCACCTGCAACTGTACTAGGTTGTGAAAATAGTGTGGTATGTGCTTGAGTATATGCGTACGTTCTACATATTAATATACATTTTTTCAGTGTTTATGCCACTGTGAGAGCATAATAATCTATGTAAGAATACTTGTTGTGCACTCACTTCTCCTGTTCGCCTGCAACTGCATTACATGTATGTTTTCCCGGATTGTCCATTAAACAAGCAACAACCATCCACTACCTGCCTGGGTCTCCCTCTCTCCAACACTCCACCACACCGTGACATGTCATGCCAGTAAATCTGGATCTCACTGTACTTTTTCTGTACTATGAAATTGCCTTTCTGTTGCTGTTTGATGAATAAATGATAGCAAATTATAATCTTTCAATAGTTTTTTAATTACTTTACCAACTACCAAAATTACATTTGATGTACTCACATGACTCTATGCAGGACATAATGTATACCAGTGCAATAGACAGTCAGTTAATCAGATATTATTTGAGGAGCTTTATCACATCATTATTTAAAGCGGTACTTTACCGATTAGCATTAAGTAAGTAATGATTCATTATAACTCAGCTATACTGTCTTACATGGTCACATGAAAGACATTAAATTATGAGGAAATCAGGGGACTATCCTACTATCATAAGAGTCGATATAGGTATTAACCCACTTCCATACACCCACTTCCATACACCCACTTCCATACTCTTTGCTGGTTACAGTGTGTTACTACACCTCGGTCCTTTTCTAGTTTACATGTTTGGTCATTAATTAATTGGCCTATAATTGTAAGGTAGTCATTTTTAAGATTGTGGAACTGGCCCAAAAAATGATCCCATGATTATTTTAGTAGCACTTGTTTTATTATACATAAAATAATTTATTTAAATGTAGATACTAACTGGATAGTGTTACGTTTCAATAATGTAGCAGACAAATTGGGGTTAACGGACAATCTTCCGATTACAAGTCTGGATCCCTAACCACCTAACACCTATCACAGTTTTTGTAGACTCAATTTGGTAATAGTAAATCCCAACCAAATATGCAACTGTCCTCGGCTCCATTACCACCTAGAGTCTACTACATCACCCAATATTAACAGCCTGTTACCACGGTGTTAACTGGCTCACTGCTGACACCTACTGGTAAACCTGAATAACACTGTTCAACCTTGTTATAATACAGATACAGTTAAATCTAAAATGCAACTGTCACATTCCATTTTACTTTTGAAATTTATATATTGTTATTATCCCCACGTGGATCCCCATGTGAACATTTGTTCTATGTCAATAATAAATATATCTATTATATATATATATCAACATTTTAGATCATCTTAAAAAAAAATATCCAGTAGCCTAGCTTGTATGCATATTTTGTGGAAGTGATTCATTGTGACATCCATTTAATGAACATATTTGTTAGTATATTTGGAACACACATAAAATATATAATGTATGACTTTGCATGGTTCTACTGACAATATCCTATAAAAAGATGTTCCAAAACTAGTTGAAAAATATAATTAATATTTCAGTGACACTCAGTGAAAGTCCTGTGGATTTCCTCTATCATATGGGTGCTTGCCAAAGAATCCTGACTTACATTCATAACCCACTGCACTGTCTCAACATGCTGTTTGTTATTGCTTAAACCTGCTTTTTCATCACCATGGCAACAATTTCAGGTGTGGCAGGGAGCCGCCCGTAGGAGCATGAGTTGGCCTCAGTGTATGTGTGCCACTAGGCTGCTGAATAATGTTTGGTTGGAAAGTACTGGCTCACAGTGTGCTGTCAATTCTAACGTTACTGCTTTGTTGAAGGCTCTCTATTTCTGTCTCGTTCTCTCGTTCTTTCTATCTATCTCACACACACGCACACACACACACACACACACACACACACACACACACACACACACACACACACACACACACACACATTTCTTTATTACACACAAACATACAAAGGGAGAATTTCAACTGTTCAATAGGCTACATTCAGTGTTATATATGTGTTTTATCACATTAGTATTTAAGTTGTGACACACACTGTCTTGTTTGTTTTCATAAAAGACAGTATGCTACTTATTCAAAATCACCACAACAAAATCCATGTGAAGTATATTCAGCCCCTTCCAACTTCATTCTAGTGAGAATACCGCTCTCTGCTGGTTGTAGTTTGTCACTACAGCAACGCCTTTTTCCGGTTTTGTCATTTATTGGCCTCAGATTTAACATGTTTTGTGTACTTGTGTTGTGAAAAGTTAATACAATATTGTTGCTTTTAAGAATCCAGGGAAAACATTATCCAAATTGTTGGTAGCTACAGGTTCATGGTGGACCCATAATGTTTCAAAGTAGAAGCTGCCATAATCCCTTTTAACTTTCAGGAGTCCTTCTTTATAACCTCATTGGCTGACTTTAGGATCTGTATTGATTATGCTTGTGGGGATGTTAGTTGGTCATGTGAATGTCTCTTTCTATTGGTTGGCAAAGGGAGACTGCAGCGCTTAACAGTGGTGAACCTCTACCCCTCGACGTATGTAATGCACACTGTGTAAGAGTTGCATACAAAGTTTCACTTTCATCTGTCCAGACATATCTCTTAATGCAAAGTTCTCCATGTGAACTGACAAGGGCTGACAAACAAAGTCATTATTGTTCAGATGGCTTTTTTGCCATGTGTCAACACTGGTTTTCATATGATAACGATTAGGTTTCTCTTTGTCACACACATGCGCGCGTGCACACACACACACGCTTACACTCTTACATGTGTGATTCAGACTATATCATCATAGCCATTACAGGTGTGATTTACCGTAAGTCCAGAGGCAGTTCCATCCATCTTACTGAATAGATGATGATCTCTCAGCCCATTTGGTGGAACCAGGTGTGTCAACAAGTTCCGCCTTCTGACTGGCTCATAACCACAGTGATTCACATGCAGACAACACTGTGTTTTGGGACTGCATAGTGATCACTCATTTCAAAACACATTTCAGAGATGTTGTCTTGAATTGCTCTGTACTCTACATGGTGAACAGTCTCAGTATAACAGAATAATAGATGTATTAACTTTATACCTTTCTATAAATATCTGAAATGTACTTTTATAAATTGCAGTGTGAGCTACCTTATATTCGAAAACAAACATTGGAGTCATGTTAATGATTTACTATTGAATTGGAAATGAAGAGACCTTTGTTTATGGTGTATGTGTGTGACAAAGAGAGATAGAGAGATAGATAGATAGACAGAGAGAGAGAGAAAGAGAGAGAGAGAGAGAGAGAGAGAGAGAGAGAGAGTTGAAAGTAATTCCAAATTTTCCTCAGGCTGTTCATGCAGCACATGTAGCCAAGGAAAACGAGTTTGATACTGTGTTTCAGGGTTACAGGTTAGACAGGGTATTTGATTAGACACACCCTTTTAGCAGTAATGACAGGGATATAGCTGAGGACCGATGTAACATCTTTTATATTGTATAGTCTGAGGTCATTGTGTCTTTCACCGGATTCATACATCTGTGACAAATGTATTAATTATTGTTTATTAAAGCATATCCATTTTTTTATATAGTGTCCGTACCTCTCTCTTCTTATTACAGTGTGTCACTACAGCATTGTCGTTTTGCAGTTTAAACACGTTTGGTTGTTATCACATTAGCCTAAAAATCCTTATGTAAGAGTGAAACTATCGAAAAATGAAGTGCTTTCCCATCCTTTTTTTAGCAGCACTTTTTTTTACTGTATAGAAATTACTTACTTTGAATGTAAATGGTAAAAAGAAAACAATTACACATATCCCAATTATGTATTTGTTTAAATTGTAATTTGCTGTCCTAAATTCAACCCATTTGCAAGAGATAAAAAAAATAACTTGGCAAATTCAGGGTTAAAATGATCCTGTGGTTGCTTAGGATGCATGAATCCTACTGCATAACGTTTTCCCATAATATAAGCTAACAGAAAATCACCTTTGAATTGTGAGTCATGTTTTAATTCCTCATCTGCTGCCTTCAGGTCCTTCACTGAGTGCGAGCTGTCGAGATAAGAATTTCCCTTTCTAGCTGTCTGCCAAGTCACACTGGCAGTGCCTAATAGTTGTCAGAAAACCATGCAATGCATACTGGGAGAATGGCTTTCAAAGTACTTGTTTTTGTGACTATATGCATCAATCAATTCAAATTCTAACCAAAAGCTACTGATAAACATGTTCATTATTTTTCGCAAGTTTTGTTGCCATGTTTTAATGATAGAACACCTTACCCATGTGAGAGCTATGTATATATGACCCACACACTCACACACTCACACACAAACACACAAAAACACAAAAGCTCTCACACAAATACATTATATTATATCATGTAGTGTATTAGTTTGAGTGTTGGTTCATTAGTTTGTAAGGCAGAAGAGAAATCTACTATGCCACAGTAGATTCAACATCACACACAATCACAAATGTGATTATGATTGCTAAACATACAGGAAGTGCAATCCCCAAGCTATCAATTCTGTTTTCAGTCTTACCTTAACCACAGTGATTCACATACAGTCATCACTGTGTTTGGGACTGTGTAATCATCACACAACAGTCAACACTGTGTTTGGGACAGCATAATCATCACACAACAGTCAACACTGTGTTTGGGACAGCATAATCATCACACAACAGTCAACACTGTGTTTGGGACAGCATAATC
>JACXGM010030891.1:0-13144 GCA_016801145.1 Umbra pygmaea
GCTTTTGACCTCCGTGTTCATATTCATTATACAAGTATGCTCTTTTTATTTTGTCTGGCTTACCATCCCATATAAAGTTAAATATCTTTTGTTCATATAATTTAAAAAACATGTCATTGGGAGAAGGTAAAACCATAAGCATATAGGTAAACTGTGATACAATGAGAGAGTTAATTAAGGTGATTTTACCACAAATAGAGAGGTGCTGTCCTTTCCAGGGGAGCAATATTTTATCTATTTTGGCTAGTTTTGTAAAAAAAAATTTTTGAATACCACTTGATCTTTCATATGGTATATGTATACCTAATATGTCTACATCCCCATCAGCCCACTTTATTGGTAATCTACACTGTAATATAAAATCTATGTTCATATAACACGGTTTTGGCAATACAGATTGTTTGAGTTATTCTCAATATCTCAAGATATCTAAACAACAGAGCTATGTTTTGAAATCACCTGGAATTCTCCTTTAACATTTGTTGAATTGCTTACATTTCACAAAAATGTAAACCCGAACCAAAAAGGCTACTATTATTGTACCGTTCCAATGTCAAGAGTCTCCAAAGTGAACACATCCACCCGGGCCTCCTCAAAGTAGTTGCTCAGGTTGTTGTCAGAGACCACCAGCATTGTCTTACTGGTGTCTGTTTTCTCCCCATAGAGCTTCACGAACACCCTGGAGTTGGAACTGGCTCCACTGATGTGGCCCGTCTTCACCGAGATATGATAGCTCACATCTGGAATGCACATTGCAATTCCAAGTTCAGGAATGTGTTTTCCACTAACTTGGCAGTCACAAAAAACAACTACATTGTTCCAAAACACCATATAGCATAGTACCGGTATAAACATTATCATTATATTAATTTCGAGAACATTTCTTTGATCAACATCCAACAAACTCCGCAGTGAGATGACAACAATTCCCTGCTAACACGTACTGTAAAGGCGCTGTCCGTCTGAAAATGGCACCAACTCCCGAACAATTTGTCCGTCATCCTCGTTTCGATCGAGCCATCTGAGATAATTAGAGAAAACTTGGCCCAATCAACACTTGCACACTGTAACAACCAGGGACTTTGCTATCATCTTCCCCAAGGTACTCCCTTTTACATGCCGTAACTGTCCTAGGAGATACACTGACTGTCCAGAAGTTACCTGTTCCACAGCCTTTCCCATGTCTCACCTGCCGCAGGGGAACTCTGTCGCTTGGGCCTCAGCCTGCCCCTCCTCCCTGACAATCACTTTGTCCAAGTACCAACCACAACCTCCGCCTCGTCCATTGTGCCCGATACGCACACGCTGTAAGTTCCCAATCGACACCGCCTCAATGATAAACTCATCCATCTGAATCCCAGACAGAAAAGGGAAAATAGAGAAAGACATGATATAGATTCTTTAATGTTTAACTGTTTCCGTGAATCGATTTTAACCAAAGCATGTAAAAAAAAAGATTTTCCTTATGGTGTAGTCAAAAGATATGACATTCCCAGTAGGCCTAGCATGAGTCTTCTGGACTTACGCTGCCTTTTTCAAACTTATTGACATTATTTTTGCAGTTGATCAGCGTGCGTTCGCCGGTGTCCCCCAGGTCACCAATCAGATTGAGGAAGACAGTGGCATCCGTCCCGCTGCCACTGACACTCCCCGTGCACACCGTCACGCGATATTTGATCACTGCAACACAAGATTTGCATCAATTGGTTTGCAGAGTTAAATGCTCCAGGTAAACTTTTGTGAAGGTGCATGTGGTTGTGTTGGGTGAAACCTAGCAGTGGATAACACTTTCTGAACATACACGGCAGGGGCTCAGGGACCAGCTCTCCTGTGGCAGGCAGCTCTCTAATCAGTTCGTTGTCATCCTCGTTACTGTCCAACCAGCGCTCACAAGGAAACTTAAACTTCTCTTTAGTCAACGCCTTCATCAGCGATACCTGCCGGAATACCAAGGTATTCAGACAGAAAAACTCTAATTGATTGCCCGTCTTTTCGGAAAACTATCTCTCATTGTATCACAGTTTACCTATCATTAGCTCACCTTGCTCAGATGCCACCCTGCGAATGGGCTTCTCTTATCATGCCATATGCGAAACTTTGTCAGCTTCCCCATGTCAGGTAGCTCAACCTATTTGTTGAAAAACACATCGATCATAAATTATTAATTAAGTCCGTCTGTCAAATCCATCCGTCTGTTCGTTCACCTAATCATCCTTAATATGTGATACCCACCATGAACTTGTCCACCTGGCCCTGTTCAAAGTTGTCTGTTTTGTTGTCCAATCTCATCTCATCTGACTTGCCCTTTTCCCCGTAGATCTGGAAGTACACCGGCGCGTCTGTTCCCGCGCCAGGAATGTCTGACGTCCAGATCCACAGAGACCAGGGGTGCTCTGGAGGACCAGATAAACATTCAACAGACACACTCGGCATCAACAGCCCAGAGCCACAGATGCATAGTACTGTATATAGAATTTGTTGGTGGAATGGTTGTAATTTTAAAACCGTTGCAGGAGGTTTTTTATTTCAATGAGAATGGAAACTGACAGCCTGGCAACCAAAAGCAGCTTTATTTTAGTCCTTTAAAAATTGACAATAGGTACATGTGTGAGTATTGTAGAGACCAAGTCATTCATGTAAATGCTGCTGCTCACTCTTCTGTCTCTTCTGCCTCAGTGAAACCATCTCATATAGCTCTCGCTCTATCAGTCCATCCCCCTCGCCCTCATCCAGCCATTTACTACAAGGAAAGGTCTGCTCGATCCCTGTGAATGGGCAGAACACCACTATCTGGAAAATAGACACACACAACACACGGAATGCGTGGTCTCAGTGTAACAATAATCTTTAAGGAATTAACTGTTGTGATGTGTGTGAGTCTGTGTGTGGATCTGACGTACCTTCTCACAGTACCAGCCTGCGCTGACCCCATCATTGTCATGTCCGATAGTGACTCTGCTCAGGGGGCTGAGGAGAGCAGCTATCTCCACGTTAAAGATGTCTGTTAGACCACGCTCAAAATGACCCCCTTCCAGGAAAATCTGTTGAAGATACCGGGTACAATCTCTCTATAAGCACAAGGTCATTTTCACCTATGACTTCTGATTAAAATTAGTGAAGAACAGCAGGTAGTCATTTTAAAACTACTTTCATACAAATTTGACAAGCTACAATACTCACCTTGCCGCTGTTCTTTATGCCCTTGGAACCATGCATCAGTATGTGGATCTTGGAGTTAGTGCCAGCTCCTCTGATATCCCCTGTAACCACCTGGATGTTGTACACAATACCTGGCAGGTACAGCTTCATGTCAGCCAATTGAAACCTCTGACAAATCTTTGCACCATTTACCTACTCAATGGGTGGTATACGATTTTGTTCATTTACTGTCTACTTTTTAGAGAAATCTACAGTGGCAAGAAAATGGATGTGAACCATTTGGAATGACCTGGATTTCTGCATAAATTGTTCTTAACATTTGATCTGACATAAGATGAACTTACAACAATAGACAAACAGGGCCCTATTTTAACGATCTGAAACGCAAGTATCAAACGTGAAACGTAAGTGACATTGTGGGCGGGTCCCGGGGGCTATTGGTATTATTCCGGCGGGATAAATGAAACTTGCGCCCGATCCAAATCTAAAATGGATAGGTCTGAAGTAGCTACATTAGTCATAGGTATGGTTTAGGTGTAATGTGCAATAATAATACTGCCCCCCGGGAGCGCAAGTTAATTCCCTAACTTATCAATGCACGTCTGTGAAGGGAAAAGTCCCCTGTGCGTCGGGTGCAAAATAGGAAAGATATCTACGTCGGTGTAAAAAGTCAATTTCGCTGGGTGCAAGATAGGATTCACAGTCTGACAGTCTGTTTAAACACATTGTCTTGTCTAAATTAAAAACATAATTTAAACATTCAAAGTACAGTGTGGAATACGTTTGTGAACCCATAAGCCAATGACTTCTTGACAAGCAAATTGGAGTCAGGAGCTAGCACATTGGAGTCAGGAGCTAGCACATTGGAGTCAGGAGCTAGCACATTGGAGTCAGGAGCTAGCACATTGGAGTCAGGAGCTAGCACATTGGAGTCAGGAGCTAGCACATTGGAGTCAGGAGCTAGCACATTGGAGTCAGGAGCTAGCACATTGGAGTCAGGAGCTAGCACATTGGAGTCAGGAGCTAGCTAACCTGGAGTCCAATCTATGAGAAAGGTTTGGAGGTGTTGATTAGAGCTGCCCTCTCCTATAAAAAACACAGACACATTTTTTGTTTGATATTTACAAGATGCATTGCCTGATGTTACCCATGCGAGAGGAGTCACAGCTTCTCAAACTTTGCCTGGAGCCCCAGATTTAATAATCGATTTTTATCGATGACATTGATTCGTTGTTGCAGCCCTAGTTAGGTTATCATTAAAATACTGCCTAAACGATACACTCCTGCTTCGATCTCTTCACTCAACCAGACAAACCGTTACAGAATGAAGCACCGACAAAAGAAGAGGAAGCAGCCAACACATACACCCACAACGTAGTGTGTTAGGGACCCTGGCAGTGCGAGCCTACCTCAGCTTGGCATGGAGACAAAGGAGTGCCTACTTTGAGTTCACCTCCCCATGGTACGGCGGGGGAGTCAATGGGAGGAGTATGAGGCTGTCAACAATGAGGAGCTGGAGAGGATTATCACTGACTCACTCAACTGTCTCTAGGCGGCTGAAGGTTTGTACACCTACGTCCCCCATAGAACAGTTACAAGTGGACTTTATTTGAGCTGATTTCCCCTATGATTTTCTTGGGGGCATACAGAAAACTGGGGTCCAGCGGGCAGTTGGCACAATGGCTGGAGTATGCAGGGAGGTAACTCCTTCAACTCCCGTTGCCTCATTCTACCCACCAGGCATCAGACGGTGCGTGGACTGGATCGAGTTCAATGACCCCCTGTACAAGCCTTCGGATCTGTCTGCACAATCTTGGGGGATGGAGCTGCCTATACCATCACCGCTCGGAGAGCAGTCTACTGCTGGGGGAGTGGTCTACACCATCACAGCTAGGGGAGTGGTCTACGCCATCACATCTAGAGGGTTGGTATACGCCAGCACAGCTAGGGGAGTGGTATATGTCATCATAGCTGGGGGAGTGATCTACACCATCACTGCTGGGGGAGTGTTCTATGCTGTCACTGCTGGGGTAGTGGTCTATGCCGTTTCAGCCGGGGGAGCTGCATGAGTCATCTTGGTGGGGTGAGCCATATGAACCGTCACTGCTGAGGGAAATGTCTATGCCGTCACAACTGGGGCAGTGGTCTACACTGTCACTTCTTGGGGAGTGGTCTACACCATCACAGCTGGGGCCGTGGTCTACGCCGTCTCAGCTGGGGTAGTGCTTCAAATGCCAGAGCCAGAGGCAACACCGCCTTCACCAGAGCCAGAAGCCACACCTCCTATACCAGAGCCAGAAGCCATGCCTCCTATGCCAGAGGCCATGTCTCCACCCCAAACCTCTCAGCCAGGAACATCTGCTCTACCTATTACTGCTGAGTCCATGGCTCCATCCTCAACACCTCAGCCAGGAACATCTGCTCTACCTATTACTGCTGTGGCCATGGCTCCATCCTCAACACCTCAGCCAGGAACATCTGCTCCACCTATTACTGCTGAGGCCATGGCTTCATCTTCAACACCTCAGCCAGGAACATCTGCTCCACCGATTACTGCTGAGGCCCTGGCTCCATCCTCAACACCTCAGCCAGGAACATCTGCTCCACCTATTACTGCTGAGGCCATGGCTCCATCCTCAACACCTCAGCCAGGAATATCTGCTCCGCCCCTAACCCCAGTGCCAGCTGCTCTGCCCCCTACACAGGTACTAGCTGCTCCACCGCCAACCGCCCCCTACACCGGTGCCAGCTGCTATTCCTCCAACCCAGGTGCCAGCTGCTATTCCTCCAACCCAGGTGCCAGCTGCTATTTCTCCAGCACAGGTGCCTGCTCCCTTCCTCCCTACACCGGTGCCAGCTGCTCCGCTGTTATTAAATCCAAGGATTGAGATAGATGTTCCACCGTAAATTTCTGTGTTCAATAAAGATATGAAAAGTAGAATTGTTTGTGTGTTATTAATTTAAGCAGACTGTGTTTGTTTGTTGTTGTGATTTAGATGAAGATCAGATCAAAGTTTATGACCAATTTCTGCAGAGAATCCAAAGGGTTCACACAATTTTTATGTAACTGTTGCTCAAAATCCATTTAGTCTTTTGCTACTGAATGATTTTGTACATTGTAATTGTTACCAACGGTCAATCCTTACATAAGAACATCAGCTAAATTAACAGTGTATTCAATCTTTGTGCTGATTCAACTGCCATTTACACAATTGTTTGTTTTTCCCTCACCCGTGGGCTCAGTGCCACCAACAAGGATGTCCCTCTGAATCTTCCCGTCATCTTCGTCAATGGCAAACCAGCGACTGACAGGAAACTCATACACACACTTATTTCCCAGGTCATCCAAAACCACCTGTGAGGACAGAACCAGAAGGAACACTGTTTGTGTTTAATACCCATTCCTGGCCACCCCTAAAAAGTTAGGACCTTATTGTGGTGTGTGTAACTGTATGACTTCTAGTTCAAACGCGCTCATGTTACGTCTGGTAAATCCCCTGTTGCTTCAAATATTAATCTGGGAAGATGGAGAATCCAAAAGGACCTATATCAAACCTCAGCAGTAACCATGGTGACACATATATGATTCTGAATGCAGGATATAAACAGCACTTAACATTAGGATAACACATTTTTATTATAAGAGTGAGGCAATTATGAGCACACCTACTGACTCTACTGGAAATGTAGAGTAATCACGCAATGAGACCGGTGTCCCTTTACAGGTTGGGTAGGATGTCCTCTGACCGTGTGTGTGTGTGTGTGTGTGAGAGAGCGTGCCTGTGTGTGTGAAGTCATCTCAAGGCCTATGCACTGTAACTGTAATGTGTTGGAGGTGATGGAACACCAGTCTCAGATCAGAGGCCAGTGAGAAGAGGAGAGAGGATCACATGTCTTAAATACTGCTCCAGAACTGGGGCTCACATACAGTCAGAACATAACATAAGGCAGAATATTTTATGAAATAAAGCAGCGGTTTCCAAACACATTTTTCCCAAGGGATCAAAGGTATGAAATGAAATGCTATTCCTTAAAGGAAGATGCATCTTCCCTTACTGAAACAAAAATTAGAACAAAGGAGAATGCAGAGCAGCTTTCTCCATTCCCCCCCGCCCCAAGACCTCCCAACAAACCAGAGTCAAAGCATGATTTAACAAGAGAGTCTTCTGGGACCATAAAAACCGTGACCATGAGGATGGTGGCAAGTGGAGTTTAAATAGTTCAGGTAAAACGTTGGAATATAGAGTTCCAATCATTTATCAGTTTAGAGCATAGCAAAGACATATGATACAGGTCACATGGGGAGGCACGGCATCTGTCACACACATCCACCACTGTAGGCTACATTTTAGATAGGCTGGACTTGGAGTAGTAAACTCCAAGACAGGCACAAGATGTAGTGTGGCAGTTGTCTGTCAATTGCCCTATCCCACCATTTCTCTGTAAATTCAACACCCATTTCCCGCTACCACGTAGAGTTAGTTATGTTAGTGAAGTTTTTGTCCAATGAAATAATCCATGAATAGACCTAAGAAATCATTGCTTTCTGTTGAGGTACAGGAGTCAATAACATATCCCAGGGCTGTGTCAGGGTTATGACGGGAAAGCCAAAGAATTTAGAGGATACAAAATGTCTCATCTGCAGGTAACAGAAATAATTGCACCCCTGGCAATTTCCATGATTTCCATTTATAAATAATTGGGTGTTTGGAACTGCAATTTAATTTTGATCTATCAAATAGCTGAAGGACACAGTAATATTTCAGTAGTGAAATGAGGTTCATTGGATTAACAGAAAATGTGCAATATGCATCAAAACTAAATTAGACAGGTGCATATATTTGGGCACCATTGTCATTTTGTAGATTTGAATACCTGTAACTTCCTAGCACTGATTAATTGGAACACACAATTGGTCATTAATTCTCCAGAATGGAAAGAATAGTTGGTAAAGACGTTGTTGAAATGTGTACATATAGCAGCAAGTCGTCAGCATTTAATGACATTTTATGTTCAATTCCCTCCCTAAGACACCCTGGAAGGAGGGTGAGGCCCGTAAGGCCATCGAAAGGGGCTCAATGGCGATGGCAAAGAGTAGGGGAGAAAGGGGGCAGTCTTGTCTAGTAGTCAGAGTATTTCTCATTGGTACAGACACTGGCCTGTGGGGATGTATACAGCTGCCTAATCCAAGCATTGAATTTAAAACCAAACATTTTAAGAGCGGCAAATAAATATTCCCATTCAATTCTGTGAAATACCTTCTCAGCATCAAGTGATACTACAAGTTCCAGAGATTTTGAAAACTGTTTTGAATAAATAATGGTCTGAATGTTACAAATGAAGGTCTACCCTTAATGAAGCCTGTCTGTTCCTCTGAGATGACTGATGGGAGGGTTGCCTCTAGGCGCCTCGTTAAAACTTTTGCAAGCACCTTTACATCCACATTAAGAAGGCCGAGGGGCCTGTTAGAGGAGCAGGCAGTGGGATCCTTCACTTTCTTAAGTAGAAGAGCTATAGATGCTTGCGTCAAGGTTGTGGGTAGAACACTGCAGTCCAATGACTCATTATACATAGATAAGAGTAAGGGAGCTAAATGCAAGTGGAATTTCTTTTTAAATTCAGTCGGGAACACATCTGGGCCTGGAGCTTTGCTACTTTGCATAGAGTTAATAGACTCAACCACCTCAAGCCTCAGAGGGGAGTCTAGATCATCTGCAATCTCACAAGTCCCTTCACAGAAACTCTGACCCAGGCGTACGCACAAAAACGGGTTAAATGAGAAATTGCATGAAATTGTCTGAAACTGAGATGTGGAGGTATTTTGATCATGTTGACCACCAAGCAAACGTTCAATGTAAAATATGCAATGTCAAGTTAGTGTACCACAAGTCTACAAATTCAATGCAAAACCACATGAGGTTGAAGCATAAATAAACAACTTTGTCACAGGACAAACAAACGCAGCGTGCATCACCTCATTTACTACCTTGAAGCGAAGCTGTGACCCGGTAAGAAGCAAGCAAATCATGCAGTTGATCACCACAATGATAACAAAAGACATGCTACCTCTGAGCTTTGTGGAAGGACAGGGTTTTTGAGAACTGATGAAATTTGTTGAACCTGAGTACAACGTATCCTCGCGCAAGACAATCAAGTCTTACTTGATTACTTCTGTAGTTCAATTTCTTTTTGTCATGTTCAATACATTTATCTTGCATTTGTTTTGGTTATTTAACTGTTATTTATTGTAATAGCTTAACAGTCAAATATTTTCTCACTGAATGCATTGCATCATGTCAGGCTAATTACATAATGGAAAAAAATGTAATTTTTTGTGAAGAATCAACAACAAGTGGGACACAATCATGAAGTGAAACAAAATTTATTGGATATTTCAAACTTTTTTAACAAATAAACAACTGAGAAATTGGGGGTGCAAAATTATTTTTGGGCGTGCAAAGTTAATACTTTGTAGCGCCAACTTTTGCTGCGATTACAGCTGTAAGTCGCTTGGGGTACGTCTCTATCAGTTTTGCACATCGAGAGACTGACATTTTTGCCCATTTTTCCTTTCAAAACAGCTCAAGCTCAGTGAGGTTGGATGGAGAGTGTTTATGAACAGCAGTTTTCAGTTCTTTCCACAGATTCTCAATTGGATTCAGGTCTGGACTTGGACTTGGCCATTCTAACACCTGGATATGTTTATTTGTGAACCATTCCATTGTAGATGTTGCTTTATGTTTTGGATCATTGTCTTGTTGGAAGACAAATCTCTGTCCCAGTCTCAGGTCTTTTGCAGACTCCATCAGGTTTTCTTCCAGAATGGTCCTGTATTTGGCTCCATCCATCTTCCCATCAATTTTAGCCATCTTCCCTGTCCCTGCTGAAGAAAAGTAGGCCCAAACCATAATGCTGCCACTACCATGTTTGACAGTGGGGATGGTGTGTTCGGGGTGATGAGCTGTGTTGCTTTTACGCCAAACATAATGTTTTGCATTGTTGCCAAAAGTTCCATTTTGGTTTCATCTGACCAGAGCACCTTCTTCCACATGTTTGGTGTGTCTCCCAAATGGCTTGTGGCAAACTTTAAACAACACTTTTTTATGAATATCTTTCAGAAATGGCTTTCTTCTTGCCACTCTTCCATAAAGGCCAGATTTGTGCAGTATATGACTGATTGTTGTCCTATGGACAGACTCGCCCACCTCAGCTGGTGATCTCTGCAGTTCATCCACATTGATCATGGGCCTCTTGGCTGCATGTATGAGCTGAAAGTTTAGAGGGATGGCCGGGTCTTGGTAGATTTGCAGTGGTCTGATACACCTTCCATTTCAATATTATCGCTTGCACAGTGCTCCTTGGGATGTTTAAAGCTTGGGAAATCTTTCTCTATCCGAATCAAGCTTTTAACTGCTACACAACAGTATCTTGGACCTGCCTGGTGTGTTCCTTGTTCTTCATGATGCTCTCTGTGCTTTCAACGGACCTCTGAGACTATCAGAGAGCAGGTGCATTAATACAGAGACTTGATTACACACAGGTGGATTCTATTTATCATCATTAGTCATTTAGGTCATCATTCGGTTGTCAGTTGTTTATTTGTTAAAAAAGATTGAAATATCCAATAAATTTCCTTTCACTTCATGATTGTGTCCCACTTGTTGTTGCTTCTTCACAAAAAAATTACAGTTTTATATCTTTATGTTTGAAGCCTGAAATGTGGCAAAAGGTTGAAATGTTCAAGGGGGGCGAATACTTTCGCAAGGCACTGTAGGTACACAATGATTATAATCCTTTTATTTCTTACTTTCATACTTTAACAGAAATTGTGGCAAACACAGGTCCATCTTTGTAAAAAAAACACTACAAAGTGTAATGTTTTTTAAATTTCTTTTTTTTTTAATATCAAGAAATAAGCTTCATAAGCGTGTTTCTGAAAGAGGAAGTAGCCTCATCACCAGCAAAACTCTACAGCCCGAATACTTCTCTATGCAAACAGTTGTTTGAATCAGACTTGCAAGTTACCTGGTATTGTTGCTGTTTGAATCAGACTTACAAGTTGCCTGGTATTGTTGTTCTACCAATCCTTTATTTATATTTTCTGTAATATGCTGAGTAATACAATTGTGTTCCTCTATACATATATATTTCTTGCTCTTTCACGCTGTCAATTTCAAAAGCTTGCAATGTGGAAACCATTCTCTGATTAGTTGTGGAAACAACGTGCACAGTACTCAATCAGTCTGCGTTGACGTGGAGCATTGCGGTGCATTTGATGTGGTCAATGAAAAATAGGTATTAGTTGCTCCATTCAAATGTATTTAAAAGTAATTTAAATACTGGAAAATGTATTTGAAACCAAGTCAGCTGGCAAAATTGGTTCAAAAATATTTTTTACACTTAAAAGTTGTCTGAATGTTCCTTACAATTCTCAAGATGTACTAAAACTGTTAAAATAACTATAAAGTTATCTGACCATACTTTACCTTGTCCACAAACCATCCTGCAGAAGAACCTTTGTTGTTGTGGCCCATGGTAATTTTCCTAATTTTGCCCAGGTTGGGAGCTTCTAAAGTGAACTTATCCTCTGTGCCTTTCTCAAAGTTATCCTTGTTATTGTCCAGCCGTCTCTCACCTACAATATATTACAAAAGGGTCAGACATAACACAGACAAGTATTTTCCTGTACCAAATCCTAAATGCTAAATCAATAACTTAAAGGCCAACAATTATGAAATTCTATAAGTAATTATTTGAATGTTTCCCTCATCAGTCAGCTATCTCACTTATGTAGAGCAGGGTCGAGCTAGCACCAGAGACTGTAAAAAATAAGGTTATATGGTTCTGTGCAGATGAATGTGTTTAATACAACTTTGTGAAACATCAATTATTTGTGTGAAAAAGGAATGTTCTTTCACAAAAAAGTGTGCTTCTGGTACATTAGAGTAAAATATAGATTTTGTATAATAGAAGTGATCCCTACTTCCTGCTTTCAGTCTGCTTAAAGGGAACGTTCTACTTGTGAATAAGGTTATATGGTTCTGTGCAGATGAATGTGTTTAATACAACTTTGTGAAACATCAATTATTTGTGTGAAAAAGGAATGTTCTTTCACAAAAAAAGTGTGCTTCTGGTACATTAGAGTAAAATATAGATTTTGTATAATAGAAGTGATCCCTACTTCCTGCTTTCAGTCTGCTTAAAGGGAACGTTCTACTTGTGAAAGACAAACTAAAGACGTTTTTTGCTAAATTCACACTTGCTCTGTCAATAATATATTCTCAATCAGGAGGGATATCAGTTTAAGAATATATAATTAATAGAGGCATAGTATGTTGTGTTTAGAAAATATTGAAATATACATGTATTACATCTCTCATTATAGCACTGGGCTGGGAAGAAGCATGTGATCTGTTTTTTCTTTTTCATCTGCATAGCTGGCAGAAAAGATGTTTGGAATTAAACAACATTTATCATACAAAATGTATATTTTATTTTTCAAAAGCAAATTGGGCTTCCAGATTTTGTTTCACACAAATAATAATTTCACAAAATTGTATTAAGCGCATTTACCTGCACAGACCCATATAACCTTATGACGTAGCACTCGCGCTAGCTTGACACTGCTCTCCCTGAGTGTGAGAGTTGACTGGTGAGGGAGACTGTCAAATAAGTACTTCAAGAGATTTCGGTATATACACAAAACACATAATGTTTTCATTGTTCACATTTCATTGATGTGTAAAAATCACATTTTAGATTCTCAATCGCTAATAATTAAATTAGACATATTGGCCCTCATTTATCAAACGTGCGTAGAAACCAGTGTAGATTTGAGCGCAGAAATCATCTTACGACGAGACTCACGTGTGATTTACAAAACTTTCGTATCACTCCAATTCCAGCGTACGAATGAGCGGCTGTTGATAAATCAGACGGTTGAAAACCATCGTAATTTAAATAACCAGCCCACAAATTTGCATTG
>JACXGM010030892.1:0-13145 GCA_016801145.1 Umbra pygmaea
TTTTTGTATTACAAACACTTCTTTTATTGGTCAGATGAAATATGCTAATTCTTTGAGATAGGAATTTTGGGTTTTCATAAGCTGTATGCCAAAATCATCAGTATTAAAACAATAAATGACCTGAAATATTTCAGTTGGTGTGCAATGAATCTAAAATATATGAAAGTTTAATTTTTATCATTACATTATGGAAAATAATGAACTTTATCACAATATGATAATTTATTGAGAAGGACCTGTATATATGTTTTTATTTAAAGAAGTAAATCAATGACTAGGAACTATTGAAATTCAGTCAGATAACCAGCTGACTTTGAGTAAACAACACTTAAATAAAGGGAAAGGAAGTCAGAGAGAAAAAAGGGCAGATGAAAGGTTTCTACCAGGGTCTTCTCAGCTTCCAGGCTATCTCCACAACCGGTTCTCTTTCTTTGTGCCTGGACATTAAAGTATACACATTTCATACTTCCACATACAGTGTCTTCTTTAGAGTGCCTAAGTTTATTTGTTTAAAACTGGAATCCTCCTATTAAAATACCATTTAAATAAGGTACACCTATTGATTCTCGAGGAGTAGCAGGCATATTGATTTCTTCGTGACATAGTGGTATTTGTTGCAAAAAAACATGGCTCTAGAAACAGTTATGTCAATCTTGAGCAAACCAAAATATTATCAGCTAGCCAGGATTTAAAATTGATTATTGAGGCTGAAACATGAATGTAGTTGGTTTGACATTTATATAAAATTAACTGCTATTGAGAGTAAAACATACAGAAAAGGAATAAGGCTTAATTATTCAAAAGGCCTTGGTATTAGTAAAGACCATTCTTTTGCACTAGCATTTCAGTGTCATACTCTGCCATCTTTGCATCTGCTCAAAAGATAAATGACTCCTCCCCCCCATCACAAGTGCCCGCCCTAAGTCCCCGGTCTCAAATTTCAAATGGAAACACAAAACCATGGGGCCGACGTTAACATATCTCACTGGGGCCGACATTAACATATCTCACTGGGGCAGACATGAACATATCTCACTAGGGCTGACATTAACCTATTTCACTGGGGCCACACCAGTGTCAGAGTAAAGCACAAGTGAAAATGCACTAATTATCAATTAACTTTATGACACTAGTGTGGAACTCTTTTTTTAAAGTTTGATTTTGTGTACATGGCAGTGAAAATCACAAACATCGCACACAAGGCAAACGTGTAGGACAGGTGCGTAAAAAAGAAAAGTGGAACTTAGACGTGCCTGATGGAGGCCTGTGGACCGAAAGGTTGCAATTAATAAATATTTGTTACTAGCTATAGACGGTGTGCGGGAGTTCCTTTATCACGTCAAAGTGTACATGGCAGTGGAAAGTTTCAGTACATAAACGAATTATAACAACAAACAATGAATATTAATGAATAATTGGTCAAAGGAGCTTCAAGTAGGAATGAAAACTGCGAGGCAGACTGAATGGCACTGAATATTAAAATGTTGATCACATTGTGGGAATTGGAGCAAGTCAGAATCAAGGAGGAAATGGGTTTGTAACTTTAGCTATGCACCTTACTGTACCCTTTGTTTTACCCTTGTCTTTAATGTTTCCTGGCTACTATTTTCAACTGTCAATTTATAGCAACAAATTGTAAGATGCTTTTCATACTGCTACAAAAGCGCTGGTACCTTAATACGCAATCATAATCATAAAGCGCCCTCCTACTTCAATCCTCAAATTTCTGCTGCTCCAGCCTACCAACTTCAAATGTTTGTTGTTTCTAAATAGTTGTCACAATCAATCGAGAGAAACATTTAATCTCAAGTACAACTGAAGTATAACATCATTACATCCAATGGGGCCCTGATTGCTATTGTCGTCATATTACCCCTCCAACTGCAGAGCTTGCGAGCCATCTAATATGTGGAAATAACTAGTTCATATGAAACATGGTCTTTTGATTTTCTTAATGAAAGCCTGCTGATGATCTCATGGTTTAAGAGTAAAGCGTGGATAATGCAACACTGAGGCAATAATGTGTGTATGTATATGTGTGGTTGTCAGTATGTGTGTGTGGTTTTCATACTAAAACAATGCACTCTATGTTTGTATTGTTGCTTTGGGTAACAGGCTTGTGTTGCATGGTGGAACGCATCCAACAGAAAGATTCTCATTAGATCTTAGTATCTACCCGCAAATTATGTAATTGCTATGTATGTCAAAAAGATGACGTAATGAGCGCATTACCATACATAGTTTATAAAATGAGGTAGGAAAACAAAACATTACCAACAATGGGTTTTGTGGGTTTGGCTTTTATTCCCAAGTAAATATTAATAGAGGATTTTTGTACAGTAATTGTTGGCTATGATCTAGTAGGCCTACACAGTAACATGTGAGTTACAACGAAGTGTAATTTATTCTATTTGCAGCACGGGTAGATCAAATTTTCTTTTCTTTTAGTTGGCAAGGTATTTATTTAGTTCTCCATCCTTACTGCTGTGTATCATTGTGTACATCAAATTTCACTGTTACTTAACCAGGAAAGTTGACTAAAGGTGGTTACACATACACACGCTTGGTCAGTGCTCAGATGGGAGTTACTGTAGCAACAATCATCTGGATTCTTATTGGAATTCTCCCAGAGGAATCACTAGTCACTGGTCGTTAACCTTATGTGGTCCACTAAACACAGAATTCGTTTTTTTAGCGATCAGAGGTTGACACCAATGCTAGCAAAAGCCCTATAATCAGTAGAGTTTGAACCAACGCTTATTTCTAGCAATGACCCGGGGGGTATGTTACAGTGGGTGGAGTAATAAGGGATAACTTTCTTGCTCAGTGACAGAATGGCATTGCTCTTACCTTGGCAGTAGTGGGATTTAACCAAGGGCTTCGTTTCAGACAACAGTTATTGCCCTAACCACTAAGCCATCTTGCCGATATTACAAGTTATCTGGAAAGTTACTATCAGGTTTAAATCCTGTGTGTGCCCAGGCATCCTACAGAGGGTGTGGTAAATTGGTTCAGTACAGTCCAAGTTAGGATTTTGGACTAGGTTGCTCCAGGTCAGGTGACTGCAAGCTTGTTTAGGTACTGTTTTTGCTAATGGTAGTCTTTCCCATATTCTGGTTAGCTAGATGAAAATGTTTTTCTCAACATATATACCACAAATGTTAATTGAAGATAACCTACTAACGTGCCAGAGAGAATTCAAACCTAATTATTTTCATCATTCCAGTGTTATATTTGACATACGCTCAGAGGGCTGTACATTTGAATTGAAGGAAAATACACTTTACCCTCTGAGCAAAATAATTTTAAATTCACCTCTATTTACCATCTGTTGAACATCTATTCATCATCTTTTCAACCGGAAACCTGACTTTTCCATGTCCTTTGGTCAGCAGGTAATTTATTTACCAAAATTGTTCTTTGGATGTTGTTAAGACATTGATATGCAATTATTTTTTGATACAAAAGTGTTGTATTTTGTTCGAAAAAAACGACTTCTGCAACTTTCAGTTTTCCTACGTACAACACAGCTTGAACCGACTCGAATCAGAAAGACAAATTAGATGTTCAATTTTACATAACGTATCGCATCACTGTTTATCATTCTTCAAAGAGATACATTTTTTATGATCTTGAGACAGAAATACAGAAATGACTGTAATCCTAAATTACCTTAGAGTTAGATTTGGACCTCTTTTCTAAGTTGTCCTCCAACTTCATGCATGGTGGTTTTGGGTGAACATGACTGTCGCTTATTTTGTTGGTTTCCGAAATGGATTGGATTAAGGGGGTCAGGTCAGAGTCACACAGGGACACATCTTGGACCTTGGCATTCTGACAAATAGCAATCTTCCTGATGGACCTAGAGGCCATCGTGGAAGAAAGTGAATTCACATCCTCTGTCGATCTCTCATCCAGAAATCCTTCTGAATTTGAAGCGTCAAACTGGCTTGCCACTCGTGGAAGTTCAGAGTTTTCAATGCCAGGCTGGTACTGGCCCTTGAAAGGGGACCCTTGGTCAGGTAAGTTGTTCTGTAACTTGATGGGAGCAGCAGACCTGTGTAGATAGACATCCACAAACTCTTGGCATTTGGGTTCAGATGGGACTGACAGCCTGGTCCCAATGGTAAAAGGTTGTATTTTTCTCACAACACCCTCAGACATGGTTTTTGATAGCTCTGAAACTCACTGTAGTTTGAAAAAATTTGAAAATAAAAAACACCTCTCACCTCATCTACTACAATGTCCAACATTAGCAAATCAGAATGAGCAAAATAATTAAATAAGACATGTCCTCAGGTTAACAGCACTTTTCCAAAAACATGGTCAGGAGCCAAACTCGCTCAAATATCCACCAGCTTCCGTGTGCCTCATTGATAGGACTAGAACAAGACACAAAATAGGACGTCCGCTCCTGTGTTTTTCAAAGCTGTTAACCAAGCTACAGTGCCTGTTTCACGACAGAGGGAACCACTGTGAGAAGCCGCGGGTCGATGCGTCTCTGCTGAGAAACAACCAAACTGATAGAGAGAGCGATGAGTGAAGAGACAGAGAACTGAGCAAAGAGTGAAAGTGCGTGGCTTGACGCCTGTTGCTCTCGCAAAGAAGAAAAACAGAAAAGAGGATAGAGGGAAAAAGAACGGGAAGTTTCATTAAAGAAGTGTGAGGTCACTATATTCTGTGAAGGGCAGAGTCACAGTGACTGAAAGTTGTAAACTGGGGCTGTAAAACCTTTATTCCCAAACAAAACGCTTCATGCCCAGATAGAAGTAGAAGGCATAACAGAGGGGTAACTGCTCACTTCTTCTCTCGCTTAGTCTGGTCTCGCCTGTTCAGTCACAGCTGGACGATGAGGTAATGCTTTTAACAAGAACAACAAACACACCCCTTTTGGATTTCACATCTGCAAAGTTCTCTCTTTCTGTTCTCAAGCCATATCTGTAATTGTAACGTTTCTAACACAAAAATCCAAAATTTACAGCATTTGCTGTTTCTCAAATATTCATCAAAAAACAATCACTAAAAATGTATGCACATTTTCAGTAACTACATTAATTTGTGTTTTTATTTAGGAGTAACAAACATTTGCTAGTAACACAGTCATTGTCCAAATATTTGCAGACAACCATAGGAAACACTTTACACTTACTGGCCTCTGGCTTCTACCTGATTTGAACCAGGTGCCATATCTATGTGCCAAACTACATCAGGCTACTGTAACATTTTCCAATGGGGATTTGTAGAAAACAGTGTAGTTATTTGGCTTGTACAATATATAGGGAAATGTACTTCTTTGTGGTTGTTAAGTAAACTTTTAATTGCTACAGTAAATCACCATGCAGATGAAAATTGATTTTATGTTTGTATATTTAAATTCCAAGAACAGTCCTATTCATCTACTTTTTCAACAATCATATTACATTACATCTTAAAGTTACATGACCTCAAATTCCTGTGGCTATAGCTCATCAGATTACCATGTCTTGACAGCACTTCTTTTCCTGATAGCAAGAAACAAGTTTAGCAACAAAACGTAGTAGTTTCCATGCAACATTTGCTCTAACTGGGAAAATATTAATGGTAGTGTAATGGTGTTTTCAAGTATGGAGGTAAATGCAGGTTTGGGTAAATAAAAATATACTATTGACGTTGAAGCACACAACAATATGCCCACTTGATACGAAACAAAATATAGACAGTGCCTGGAAATATAAGATACATGTAGAACACGTAACAGGAAACAAAAACAAACTAGTACTAGATATGAAGACATTAGCCGCTTTCCGACCAAGTAGTTACAGGAACGTAATTATAGGAACAGTCCACTTCTAAACAGTTCTACTAACTACTCTCTCCCAAAACCGGTTTTCCTATTTGCATTCGCACTGGTCAAGTGGCCATAGAGATTGCTAAGACATGTGACCAAGTGGGCGGCAATGTCATCAAAACGCAAAGAATTATGGGTATGTTTGGCCAGATTACATGGGCTGGCATAGCTGGCTAGTGTTCTGGCATGAAAATAATGAAAACCTAGCGTAAAAAACAGAATCCTACAAAATGCAGCGAGCTAAAACAAACATTTTCGGATCATACTGCCTAAAACTACATCCTAATGCAAAGACGAGATATAACGAGAAAAAAAAGGGAATGAAATGACTGGATCCTTACGAGCATAGCGACTGGTCAAGGGCTGGTGGGACGTCAACATGTTGGCTGTTGCCCAACTTCCAGTACCCATATATACAACTACATGATATTAAGTTCTAGTCAAGGTTCGAATTACTTGGGAGCTCACATGAAAGCAGTAAAATCATACACCTGTGGGGGTCCCTAAAAATCATCAGCACTATTATTTAGATAACAAAAAAATTCACTTTTTCCTTTAATATATATCACAACATTTATATTAATTAACAGCCTAAAAGAAACATGTTTTCCAAAATAACGCATTAGGTCTATGCTACTGCTAGGCGCATATCGCAATGGGTGTTTTTGATCATGTTATACATCAGTTGCTGCTTGTTGTAAAGTCAAAAGTTATTTAAATACCAAAGGACACCAAGAAAACTGTCGTCGGTTCAAAGGAATGCTAATGTTTTAAGCACCACACCCCTCGCTCTCTCATCTATCTGCATGCATTTAGGTTTCAACTAAACAACGTAACTTACTAAGACAAACACATCATGCATAAGTTAAACGGTAAATTGTGAAAACTTTGACTCGTTTACTAAATGCGCTTTCTAGTAAAACAATGTTGGAGCTACTGGTGCATGAGCCTGTTAAATAAAAGATATTTAAGACTGTTGAATTAAAAGACAGTTAGCATGGGCCAGAGCCTCTGGCATGGGCGCCTTAAGTTTGTGCCACGGATTCCCAAAATGCTTTGCAGGAATATGTCATGATGACGACACATTAGCAATCTCTATAGGAACTGGTAGGAGGTATAAGCGAGTGACTCAAGCACTGCAACAGTCTTTTATAGCGTCGTCACTAGACTTTAGCGTAGCGCCACATACAACAACACTTCACAGTTGAATGATTTTGTAACACTGGGTGTATGATTGGAGATAAGTGTGTAAGTCATCTTATGTATGCGGAAGACCTGGTTGTTTTCAGCTCAAGTAGTCCTGGGTTCCTTCAGCGGCTTGCTGTTTGTTCAGATTACGAGGCTGAAAACGACATCCAATACAATATTGTGTTGATATGTCCTAATAACGAAGTTCGAACCGCGGCGTTTAAAAACTAGGCTGGAGTCAGAAATTAAGTAGCTACTTAACAGAGAAACACAAAAGACAAAGGCTCCAGCATTATAGCCTATGTACTATACACAACAGACTAACGAAGTGACAGGTGTAATTTATTAAGTTGGACCAATCAACGTAGACCTAGGAAAAGGGAAAATGGAAAGACCCTGCTCTAGAGTAGGACCTAAAAGGGTTATAGGAACTGCGTGTGAGGAACTAAATAATCCCGCAATTTCTTCTATCGGAACACAAGAAAAGAAAAGTTATAGGAACGTTATGTTCTAGGATCTGCAAAAATCCCTGTGGTCGGAATGCGGCTAATGATGCGGTTGTAAAGCACATCTTTGCGTTAAGTTCCAATAAAAGATATTGCCCAGTGCTGAGAGTCAATCCTGCCCAGTCCTATATTCGCCACAAAAGCTACTTCTTCACCTCCGTCTGCCATTCTGCTAAAAGTAAAAAATCTAACAATCTAAAAATTGAAAGTTTAAAGAAATCGGAGACCGGTGTAAGCTAGTTCTTGTTCGGATGGCAAACACATTCATTTTTTCATTGAAAGTTATTGAACTGCCACTCCTACTAGCAACAGAATTGATGCTGACGTAAGGTTATTGGTTAAAAATATGACAATCAACAACATGGTCCCGATGGGCTTCAACAGCAGACGGTATTCACTCTGAATTCTGAATACCCCAGTCTACCCGGAGACAACATAGATGAAAAAATCTTATTGGATAAAAGCTTTCATTTATATGAGCAGCGCTAAACGCAAGGCAACTGAAAAGAATGTACTGTTGCAATGAAATTACCTTATAGACTAATTGAAATGAACTTTGTAAAATATATATAGTGTTAATAAAAAAATATATTCAAGAAGTACAAAAATACATTTCTCATTCTGATTATCTTTGGGCCTGCAGAGAAGGCCTTGAAGGCCCTGACGGCCCACCCGTGTTAAAGAGTTATAGGAACGGCGGTGCGAGGAACTAAATAATCCCGCAATTTCTTCTCGGAGACAAGAAAAAAGGGTTATAGAAACGTTATGTTCTAGGAACTGCAAAAATCTCTGCGGTCGGAAAGCGGCTATTGACAATCGGTTTGTGTAATAGACAATGAGAGTCTGGGGTTGGTAAAAGAAAAGGGGCGGTGGTCGCTAGTAACCTGGGGACACCCACCACTGCAGCCACAAAAGGCCAGAGGAGACCATGGAAGCTGAGGGACAGGTAGCCTTAAAGGATACATCAATACCCCTAAACACCCCCAAAATCATTGTGCTGATCATGTTGAATTCATGACAGACACTAAAATTCAAGAAGGCTGATATAAATAAAATGTCCATAGTGAGTTAAATAATAAAGTTGTCTTTGCTTTGCTTGCATCCTTCCATTAAATACATAAATAAGAGTTAGAGAGGGTTTTTGTTTTCCACAATGGCTAGTACAAGTGATGGAATAATACCAGAAGAGCTGGACGATTTCAACTTCAATCAAGTGTTATTAACTGGTAAAATACAATTATATCAGAGTGAGCTGGATTGGAATGGGAGCGGAGCGTGGAGCATAGCAGACGCAGTTATACTGGAGCGCAGAGTGATGTTTGAGCGGCAGTAGCGCTCACTTCACATGGTCAGGAAATGTCCAGCCTAATGAGCCTCTACGTGTGTAGGTTACTTGCCTGGTGAGTGCGCATTGTTAATATGTCATCATTGAGTTTGCTAAATAGCCTACTTTAATAAACTAACAAAACATACAGATGCAAAATCAAGATTACCTACAAACATGAAAGGGAACCAGTGCAGGAGAGGTTGAGCGGAGAGGTGAGCAAGGTGTGGGATATCCAAATGCTCAACTCCACTCACATACTTTGAACCAGATATAGAACCTTTATTTATCCAGGGAAGACAAACTGAGACCAACGTCTCTTTCACAGTTGTGCTCTGTGATACAACAAATTAAAATAATATAAAAACAGAAGCCAAATAACTAAAACAGACTAAAAATAGAAAATCTATGGAATGCACATTAACAACATGATAAAAACAAACCATATATAAGCTGGAATACAGCAATATGGCAATGGAAGGAAGTATATTGGGTAAATGCTCCATTTAGCTCCCTGACGATTTCGTGACCGGTTGTAAACTTTGGTAGGTATGGTAAAAGCTAACTTAACCATGGGCTTTTGGATGTATTTGTCACAGACAGGGCTGTTTCTACCACTGGGGCTGACACTTTCGCTTGGCAACACTATATTACGTGAGCAACACAAACTCAGATCTTTTCCTTTCAGAATAATAGTGCTCATTTTAATTCATAGCAATAATCTTTGTGAATTCATTACAAAGCTAGTGAATTGTAACCAAATGCAATTGTGTTGTGTGCAAAGAAACAATAAGAGTATGTGATAAAATGAAACAATATTTCATTATAAACAGTAACAAATACACTGTACACAGAATATTGATTGAATATGTTGTCAGTGTATCTCGTGAAATCATGATAACATATGAAAAACATTCACTAGAGTCTGTTTTATCCAACAATAGACAAATTTTAGCAACACATGAACATAAACCCAATGACGATCTATAAACTGAATTAACAATAATTATTGTAATGAATTATGAGCACTATTATTTTGAAAGGTAAATTCCGAGTTTATGTTGACGGCATAATATAGTGTTGCCAGGCAAAGGTGTCAGCCCCGGTGCTAGAAACGGCCCTGGTCACAGATGGTTGATGGAGTGCTAACTAGCTAGCTAGGGGGCGGGCACTAAATTCACTTTGGAATCTGGACGTGTGGTATTTCTTTTTTTTCCAGATTTTCCTCCCTTCACAATTCCCACTAACCCTGCCTTGTCTGCAGCTCCACAAAACCTTGGATAGATCTGTTGGATGGCGGGGGCGTGCACATGGTTCATCCAATCACATGTCACCCAGCCGCCCATTATTTTCGCATTGTTCACCCAACACGGATGCCTTTAATCAGATCATGCACAAGATGATTACGTTCACAGACTATAGGCTACTTCCACATTTTAATTTACAAGCACCTGAGATGAACACAAGGATTCACAGGAGAGCGACGTGGCAGTATAGATAATCTGATTCGTCTAACCCAAATCCCAGCCTATGCCAATTTGCTCTGCCTCATGCAGGAGGCCCGGGGGAAAGTCAGAGAACCCATAGTCTGGCTCGACTAATGACTATCATGACAAAGACTGTCCTGCAATGTAGTGACTTAGTCCACTACACCATGCGGACCCTGTGACTTTGTGGTGTTTCAAGTGCAGACTGATAAAGAATCAGCTAAAATACTAAAGTACTGAATCAATCAAATTTATGTTATAAAGCTCTTTTTATATACAGCAGTTGTCACAAAGTACTTTGACAGAAATCCGGCCTAAATCCCTAAAAGAGCAAGCAACAACAATTGATGCACAGCTAGGAAAAACTCACCAGTAGGTGGAACATAGGAAGAAACCTAGAGAGGGCCTGGTTCACTGTTGGGTGAACAGTGCGAAAATAATCGGCAGCTGGGTGACATGTGGTTGGAAGAACCATGTGTGCGCCCCTCGCCATCAAACAGATCCATCTATTGTAGCCAATCCTCTTCTGGATGCACCAGGGGGGAATATGAAGGTACCCAGCCCATTGTATTAAGGTCACATTGTTAATCAGTGTTCAATTAGAGTCAATAAATGGAGATGTAGAATCAACACAATTCGGGAAGTGTTGGGCAAAGACAACCAGACGTGCACTGGAGAGGTACAGGTAGAGTAGAATACGTGATTACCAGCAGAAGTGACATGGGCACCAGTATAGTGAGGTTGGCACAGGACAGAAACAGGAAGAATTAATCAGGCCACATGATCCTGAAGCATGTTCCAAGGGTTTGTGTCCTCCTAGCATTAACATGCCATCAGAAATTTTAGAATAGACATGCCTTAGGTCTAGTACCTTGATAACTCTGACTCCAAAATAAATATATAAACTGTCTCTCGTCCCCCGTCACAAAACCAATGAAACATAAGCGGGGACTGAGAAAGGACAGAATTACCTTAGTTCCCCAGCACATAAATTATTACAGCATAAATTTTGGGAGCAAAGATGGGGGTGTCTGAAGAAGTGGTCCTCCACAAAGAAAACATTGGGCAGGACCAAACAGGCATGATTCATCATACCCACCCATATTGCCAAGACCACACCACCAAGGGGAAACCATCATTCCTTGATAGAAAGTTTCAAAAGTTTGCATGTTTGTCAAAAGAGTTCTGTGTACGGTTTAACACTGAGGTCTTTTACAGTTTTCTTCTGATATACTGTAACTCTACAACCATCTATGTTCATTGCCAGATTTGATAGCAGAACTCTATGTTTCTTGGAACCTAAAACTAATTAAGAAGTAAATCATTTTCTGTCATCCATTTCTTTGTCTGAAACACAGGCTTCCAGGGTATGCAATTTTGGGGCTTTGCCCTTTTTCATTGAAATGTAGAGCTGTGTGTCATCAGCATAGAGTAGCAGTGAACATGGACATTACAAGTCCAGATGACATCACCAAAAGGAAGCATATATAGTGGAAAAATAGTGGTCCCAAAACAGAACCATGAGGAACACCAAAGCATTCCTTTGTTTTTTTGGAGAACAGATCATCCCCAGATACAAATTGATATATTTTCAATGGATATGATCTGAACCATGCCAGAACATGACCACGTAGTCTAAGATCGGTCTCTAATCTGTCTAAAATATTGTGGTAATCAATGGTATCAAAGGCAGCACTAAGGTCAAGAAGCACACAAACAGAAGCATAGCCTTGTTCAGATGATCACAGAATTTGTGAAATAGACATGACAAATCTATTTTATTCATGTATATGTGACAATGATTTCAGCGCTCCACTGAAAGAAGAAATTTGTGTATATGACACAGATTTTGAGCATTCTTCAAAATATAACATGAAGAATTAATGTACTGTATGTTAGATGTGGTTAACATTTTGGAGGGTTAAGGTTAGGGTTTAAGGTTAGTGTAAGGATTATGGTTATGGTTACGATATAAAGTAAAAACCAATGTGTTATTATATCGCTAGTTGATTTGCAATACAAGCTCTGCCCTGTTCCTTGTTAAAATAAACCAATCACATTCCTTTCCACAATTTGTATGTATGTGGGAAATTTTTAATATGCAATTCGTGTCTATTTCATGAAATTATTTGATACTGTGCTGCAGATGACACTTGGAGGTTGTTTATCACCGTCAAAAGTGCAGTCTCAGTAGCTACTATGATAGCTTTTCAAAGAATTATTAGTCTTTAGGAAGGCATTGATTTGCTGGGAGACCACTTTGTCTAATATTTTTGAGAGGAATGGGAAATTAGAAATAGGACGATAGTTATTTAACCTTTCTAAATCAAATACAGTGAACCCTCGTTTTTCGCGGGGGTTACGTTCCAAAAAGAACCCGCAATAGGCGAAATCCGCGAAGTAGTAACCTTTATTTTTTTACAATTATTATACAATGAAATACTTCATAATACATTGAAACCAAAGAACAAAACCTTTTTACAGGCCCAAGCATTTGTTTAACAAATAAAAGTACTGTATAAATGTTTTTTTTTACAAATAACTACTGTATTGTAAAATAATCAAGTTAATCATCAATACGAACTGAAGGCTTCAATTTGCGGAGATCAGCACAGCCCCACCGCGACCCGAGTCATTGGATTAGAACGGGAGAAAATGAAAAATGATTATGAAAAAAAACGCAGAACGTTTTGTCGACATTATGGGTTTTAGAGAAACTTGTAATTGCAAGAGAATTTGCAAACTTAAATTTGGCAAGCTGTTTTACGTACGTGTATAAACCGCAACGTTATTGACACACAGGTAGAGAAGAA
>JACXGM010030893.1:0-13143 GCA_016801145.1 Umbra pygmaea
ACTCTACACCAAACTCTACACCAAACTCTACACCAAACTCTACACCAAACTCTACACCAAACTCTACACCAAACTCTGGAACAAATTCATAAATATTTGATATTCTAAAGTCTTGTCAGAACACTAGATAACGTGTAGAGAATGGTATTATTATGTCTGACTGAGATCCAGTGAAGCCCATTAAAATTCAGCAGGGACTGAATTAAAATGCGTAGCATCCGCCTAGATTCCTTTTAACCGTATATATTTTGGTGAGCACATTTGCAATATCCATCAATACACAACACCAGTCTGAATTATTCTCCTTCAAAAATTTAACAACACAGAAGCAATCATCATCATCTCAGTAATCTTGTATCGTCTACGGCTAATGTACTGTGCCTTTTGAAAATCCAATCTTCGACAGTTATGTGCATTTGCTCAAAATCCCTTGTAACCCGCTGAAGTTGTAATAGATTTACCCTAACACTTTACAGCTCCCCTGTGATTGTCATGCCCACAAAATGGCCGCCCATTGTGATAATTACCCACTTTCCCACTGTTTATACATGCACCGCTACTGCTGAAAAACTCCAAATGAACAGTAATTAATCTTAAAGGAGAAGGGATGTGAACTTTTGTCTTTTACTACTTTTAAAAAGGCACAGGGGTTTTGCCAATATCTCTAGTGAGTTGTGGGCTATGACTGATCACGTGAACACATTTCCATTTTACAATATTCCGAGATCTGGAGTGTCTCTGGCCCGGTCCCCGGTACATTTGCCTCAGCTGAATTGCGTGAGTTCTGTCCGCTCGCCTGTCATCACTTCAGGGCATTCATATTTCAGGACAACTGCTGAGCGCAGCTCACTCCGACAGGCAGGTGGTCATTCTGAAGAAAACACAGGGTTAGTTCCTTTTATATAACACTTTCATAAGCAGTAACTCTACACAGCGATCCCAGCTTATGTGATTTGATATATTTTGAGGTTAAACAAATGTATAGTTAAAGAGCACCCAAAGGATAGGACGTTATTACAGCTCAGAATTTTAAACGTTGAGGTAAAAAACTTTATTTAGCTATGTGCAAGTGTAGCCCTAAGCAAAAGCTGCCAATAAAACATAAAACAATGCATTCTGAAATGTTGCCGGTAAGTCTTAATGAAAGGTTTGCTAAACATAGGTTTCATGCTGTTTGTACAAAGCTTATAAAACATTTACAAACCGCCCTATGGTGACTTGTTGACTTCATATGTACAGTTCTCAACCAAAGGCATGTTCATAGAAACCAGCTCACCCAACCCTGGCTGAATGCTGGATACAGTGGGTACATCGCAGCGGGTATGCCACGCTTGTTCGCCGTGGACTCAATGTTGCTAGGCTACCTCTCTTTTCTGTTTTCTGTTTGAACAGTGACTGTTCAATAAACGGGTTAAAGGGGAGAGCCGTGGGTTTGAATACTGAATAATGTGTAAACCTGCAAAGCATCTGACAGTACTAACAGGTTATTCTTCTACCTTCACTGGAGAAACATTGCTCCTCTTGGACTCTGTAGCATCTACCATCCAAATACTTCCCATGCAAAAATCTATTGATTTTAATTAGTATGTTGTTGGTTTTGCCATGTTTTATTTGAGTCATTGTTCGGGGTGGCACTATTGCATTCCTTTGCAATACACTGTGTGCACAATTATTAGGCAAGTCAGTATTTTAACCATCTCATTATTTTTATGCATATGTTCCAACTCCAAGCTATAAACTGGAATGCTTATTGGATTTAAGCATATCAGGTGAAGTGTATTTGTGTAATGAGGAAGGGTGTGGCCTAAGGAGATCAACACCCTATATCAAGGTGTGCATAATTATTAGGCAGCTTCTGTTCCTCAGGCAAAATGGGCCAAAAAAGAGATTTAACTGACTAAGAAAAGTCAAAGTAGCCAGCAGCACAGAGCCCTGTATTTCACTGCTGGTTTGCTTCTAAAGCTAAGCAGGGTTGGGCCTGGTTAGTCCCTGGATGGGAGACCAATGCTGCTGGAAGTGGTGTTGGAAGGGCAGTAGGGGGCACTCTTCCCTCTAGTCTAAAGCTCAATCCCAATGCCCCAGGGCAGTGACGGGGACATCTGCCCTGCGTAGGGTGCCGTTTTTTGGATGGGATGTTAAAAGCGGGTGTCCTGACTCTTTGTGGTTATTAAAAAACTCATGACACTTATCGTAAGAGTAGGGGTGTTAACCCCGGTGTAATGGCCAAATTCGCAACCAGGCCGCACCTCAATCACGGCCACCTAACAATCCCCCTCCTTTCTAATTGGCATATAACTACTCATCTCTCCACCTGATAGCTGATGTGTGGTGAGCGTTCTGTAGCTAAATGGCTGCCGTGCATCACCCAAGTGGGTGCCACACATTGGTGGTGGATGAGGTGGGCTTTCCCCCTCACTGTGTAAAGTGCTTTGGGTTCTTGAAAAGTGCTATATAAGGTGGACTTATTGTTATTATTATTATTATTAAAATTGTAAAAAGTATTTCAGAAGGATGCAGCACTCTTGAAATTGCGGCGTGATCACAGAACCATCAAACGTTTTGTTGCAAATTGTCAACAGGGTTATGCAAATTAACTGCCAAAGATATGAGAAGAATCAAACGTGAAGCGACCAGGACCCATTATCTTCCAGTGTTGTCATATTCCAGATCTGCAACCTACCTGGAGTGCCCAGAAGTACAAGGTGTTCAGTGCTCAGAGACAAGGTCAAGGTAAGAAAGGCTGAAACCTGACCACCACTGAACAAGACACATAAGTTGAAACGTCAAGACTGGGCAAAGAAATATCTGAAGACAGAATTTTGATAAATTCCAAGGTGCTGCACAAAAAGTTGATTACCAACAGATGAAGAAACTGACAGACACCATGAATGGAAGGCTTATGACTGTTATTGAAAAGAAGGGTGTCTACATTAGTTACTGATTCGTTTTAAATGTCAGAAATTTTTATTTGTAAATTTTGAGTTGTTTGTTTATTATTCTCACTTTAACAGATGAAAATCAACAAGTGAGATCGGAACTTCCTTTTTTCATTTAGTTGCATAATTATTTTACTTTCTTAACTATTCAGGGTTGAGGTGTATTTACATTTTGGATTGACCGAGAGTACTGTAGTTGCTCAATAATAAAATGAATCCTCAAGAATACAAATTGCCTAATAATTGTGGACACAGTGCCAAGCAAAGCAGCAGGAAAAAGGAAACTATTTCATGTGGCTAGTTATCCAGGCTCAGTGAGAGGTGTGAGACAGGGACAGTAGAGGGTAGAATGTACCTATTTACCTACGTAGTTTAGTAACCCTCGACATAAAACCAGGAAGCGGACAGAATGATGTGAACAACTTAATTAAACTGTTTAGAGAAAATATATAGAAACATGTACAGTATGTATAAACAGTATAAACAACCGTAGCAGGAGCTACAGTTATTTTCTGTATGAAAAATCCTGAGATTGACAACATGCTGAATATCTAACTCGCTTTTGTTTGAATATTATAAACGATAGCCCACTGAAGTGTTTTTCTTCGTACTGTTCATGTACCTGTGTCCAAGCTTGTGCGATATTCAGCATGGTCCAAGAATAAACTAGGTGGCACTTTAGTCTAACGAGGCTATCGTCTGAATGTGCGAGCATCTCGTCGGACTGCCCACAAATGTAGCGCCGCTGTCCTGTCCCTGTGACACGGCGTCTGCGTGGAGGGTCCTGAGCCCACACCCTGCGGGAGGCACCCTGAACCTTTCGGGGTGTCTTTCAATGACCCCGTGACACGAGCCTTGTGGCCAACTGATTTCCCCAGAGCCACGGTCACCAAGCGGGTCGGTGACCTTCCATACCGGCCCCCCTTCCCACCAAACACACAAAAAACACAGCCCCCCATCTGGAAAGAAAAACATAGAACCCTCCTGTTAATAAATGCTGTGGCTCCAGCATGTCAAACTGGTAGGTTTTGCCCTACCTGTATTTGTATTGTGTCATTATTCCGGCGTTCTGTTTTTCACCAACTCTTGAATGAATGACATTTGTTTGCACTCCACCAACGTATGTTGGGTTCTGTGTCCTCTAAGCTATGTTTAAGCCCTCACAATGTTCCATATTAGTGTATTTAGAGTCACTTTCCTGGTATTTATCTTCTGTACACCCCTTATAGGCAAACATGAATATTTTAGCTGCAGTGGTTGTCATGGCGAAAGGTCATTATGACCATGCAGCATTTTAAGGGCACACTTTAAGTGCTGTTTGTTGTTGTTGTTGGCAGCTACTGAGAAAATGGCTTCTTCAAAGTAACTAATTACTCTGTGGCAAGTACTTCCAGGGGACTTTCATTTCAAAGGCAAAATACAGTTGGCTACCCATTATGGATGTTATCTTCAGCTACAGGCCATGGTCGTGTTTCAACTGAGCTTTTGCAGCGCTAGTACCCACTGCTGAAAACATCTTCAGACTTTCACTTCTCCTTTATGTAAACCTCAGATGTCTGTGTGTGTGTGTGTGTATGTGTGTGTGTGTGTGTGTGTGTGTGTGTGTGCGGGTGGGGGGTTATTCTCATTAGTCATTGCTGACAGGTAGCCAGAAGCGAGTGTTAGCGGCGTGTGCAGTTACCATAACGTTGTTTCCATACATTCCCGTGTGACTGGGCAAAATGTTCTGCAAGCGAAGCACACTTCAGTCTGTCAGTCGATTTCACCAAGAGCATTTTCATTTTCCTCCTCTACACCTCATTGCTCTGAAGCGCCTTAGAAAAACAATAACTAGACTGGACATCCCCTTAGAAACGTATCAAAGGACCATTTATTTATTATATTTCTTTATTTTTTTTACTTACTTCAATCACGTCAACGAGCTGCCCGATTCTTAACAAGCTGCTTATCAGGTACGGTAGCCTTTAGTAGGATTACAGGACCACCAACTATATACTTCCACAATTGATCTCACAGGGTCCCGATGTGCCCACAAGGAGTCGCTGGAGAACAACGTCGCAAGGAATGTTAGACCGACTTTTCTACTCCCTTATACCGGGCAGCGACTTAGCCCACTATTTTTATTTTATTTATTTTTTCGGGATAGTGCACATGAATAAACAACCTTACACTTCTGTACAGACTTTAAATGAGCCAGATTATAGCATAGATGCTAATTTTCATCTGTAGTCCTGATCCTAACCTGCATGTTTTTGATGGTGGGGGAAACCGGAGCACCCGGAGGAAACCCACGCAGACACCGGGAGAACATGCAAATTCCACACAGACAGGCCCGGGACAACCGGGGTTCGAACCCAGAACCTTCTTGCTGTGAGACCACAGTGCTATCCACTAGGCCACTGTGCCTGCCCAACGACGCGCTACCCTGTGTATCGAGACAATCATCCAAGTAAGGTAACACCCAGTGTCTCAGGAAATCCATACAAGTTTGCATCAATTTTCTATTCAGATGATCGACTACCACTTTCCCAATGGGCTGTGTGACGCCTCTCCGTCAGGCTGTACCAAGCACACAGGGCATTATGAAGATGGACGAGGCTGTCACGGGAGGACGCCGTTGTCTGAGTATGAGCGCCTCAACCTGCTCTGTTACTATTATCGTGGCTGATGGTATTGCTACTGTATTCCATTCCTGGAGCGGGAAATTGGCACTGCTGATCTCTGGCAAAAATGGAATGCTTGAATAGAGAATGGGGCCATTGAAATGCATTGCTTGGTATATGCTACATAAAATCTATATTCACAGACAACATCAAAGGTACAGTAGAAATACATCAAGATGATAAGGTGAAAATATCGTGAGATCCAGCCACAGCCACCGAATGGCTCCTAAGGTGATGGATTGATACTTCAGGTGTATTTGGGATAGTGGGGGTGTTGCCAAACTAATGCAAGGCCCTTTTAGACATCTATAGCTGCATTTGGATTGATACAGACACACCTTCCTGGATACATTTCTCATCCACTTAAGTGCTTCTAGGGTTTAATTGGCTCTAAGGTTTGTCTTGTTTTTTTACTTTAATAACTCCTAGATAACAATAACTAGACTTGCGCTCATAAAAAATGCACCAACCCCAACCAAAACAAAATTTAAATTAATGACACCATCTATGTACTGTATATGTCAATTTGCAACCACCAGTATTTGCGCGGGCGCCTTTCAGGTAGTACAACATCTGTTCCTCCCGCGACATGTTACCTGATGCTGGGCAGAGCTGGGCTCGTGGCATCGCAGGGACGGCACGTGTGTCGCTAGCAGCAGTACGGGAGATACAACGTCACGCCCTGCCATGACAACTCATCCATTCTTATGCCCCCCCCCCAATTCCTCTCTCCCCCCCTCGTTCTGTCTTTGCAGACGCTGAAGCAGGTGTGATGAATTGTCCCGTTTAAATCAAAACACCCCCCGCGCCCACCCCTTCGACTCTGGGGAGGGCAGGATGTCTTCGGAGTGATACCACGGGGCGCGGTCCTGTCCTCCCCATGCTGAGTGATGGTCTGTCTGGATAAAAAATGAACTTTATTCCCAGTGCGCTGGCTGTGATTCATGTTTCCCCTGCAACACCTCCCTAACCCACAACAACACTCTCTTCCAGGATACAGGAGGGCACCACAGCCCGCTCACCAGAACACATTACATTCGTGTGTGTGTGTGTGTGTGTGTGTGTGTGTGTGTGTGTGTGTGTGTGTGTGTGTGTGTGTGTGTGTGTGTGTGTGTGTGTGCGTGTTGTATTCCGCTACACCCAGTGCCACCATTTAGAATGACGCACCAAATAAACTGTAGGAGCTTTACAGAGACTGGAGTTTTTTGGCGAGTGCCACCTTGGTGTGTTGCGTGGCGGCCATCTTGAGGCAGACCTGCGGTTAGACAATACGTTACACTTCCGGTCAAAAGTGTTAGAGCAACAACACATTTTCAAGTGTTTTGATGGAAATGTATACCATCATTCACCAAGGTGGCATTACATTGATAGTCAAAACATTATTAATTATGGATGAGCAAAAGGTTTGATCATATGGACACTGAATTAATGGCTGCTGAAAATGTGGCTTTTCCGATGTACTGTATGCGAATAAATAATTATAAACAGTGATCGATGTTTGCAAGATTGGTAATGTCTTGGATTGATATTAATCAATGTAATAACACCTTGGTGAATTTATATAAAAAACATGAAAATCCCTGATTTTCATGACAGCTCCGTACAAACCCTCTGCCCTGACGTGGACAATGGGTGTGTCCGTTTGACTTGTCCACTTCCCTGGATAATAACCCAGTGAGGCGTGTGTTATTCCACGTGTAAGTGGGACATATGGCAATGACGATATTCCAATTACTGTCCATTATAAGGAAATATCACAGGCAAAATGATAATTGCTGATAAATTAACTGAAAGGCACCTTAAAGCCTTGTGTTGCCTGACCTAGAGTGGAAGCTGACATCTAATAATTTTGGTAAAAGGGAAAACGTTTTGACACTTTTGTCACAAAATAATATCTGGTCATTTCACATTTCAACCCCCTTTATTGTCAAACTCCCAAAACAAGCGTGTAGTAAGTTTCTGGCAGGTCTCTGGGAGGGGAACAAGTCAATCACAAAAGAACGTTATGTTTTTTTCCTTTAAAGAGAAAGTGCAATGTCAATTGAAATGGCATTTCGGTAATAATTACACCCTATTAAGTATCTCATGACTGACAGTTAAGGCTAATGAAAGAATGGAAAGAGGACAGTGGAGTGACATCCCATAATTAACACCTCAAGTCTACATTCAAATTGGGAATGGGGGTGGGGCACACCAGAACGACGGTGATCAGGAGATAAATACACGCAGTGCCACTTTGCCAGCACAGTAGCACGCAAAACAAGACAGCGATAGAGAATGTGATAATGTGATTGTCCAGACAAGGCGAAAAACAGGACCGTGTCGCTGACGTCCACAGTGGGAAAAAATAAACCAAGGTGGTGGCTGAATGAACATGCGTGTTGGAATTGACAGAAGTAATTCATAGCGACCAACAAACGTTCTGTGAGTCATTAACAGGACGTTAAGAAATATTCCCTTAAACAAGGTCAAGGTCATTTTATTTAAATAGCGCATTTACAACAGCCACTAGGCTGACCAAAGTGCTTTACAGAAAAGTAATACATCTAAAAGAAAGTAATAAAAAATACCTATATCACAACACACAGTAACACAAGTAGGGAAGCAGAATAAAACCTAGGCTAAAAATTAACCCCACTTAAATAAAAATACCAAAATCAACATTTCACAATATCTAAAAACAAATGCATATTATGGACAAAAAATAATGTGTATTTTTGGAAATGTAATATATTCCCCCTATATTAATTCTGTGTTCAGTAAACTATATATAAAAAAGATCTATATAAAATTTGGTCCGACAGGACATATAATGGAAAGTTACATAGGGCCTATACCCAGACCATGACTGATTTTGAGGGGTGGAACAAAGTATAGTGTCAAACTTGTTTTAACATTGTTATACGCCAGCAGTCTTCCTGCACAGACTTTGGTGGCAGGGAGGATTCACTAAACAAATCCACTGCTAGAACTAATCGTTCGCGAACGTGAGACTCGCAGGAAATCGGTGAACGAATCAGTGAACGGATCTTTTTAGTGAACTGAATCAAACGATTTGTGTCCCTGAAAAGAATCGAAAAGACCATCACTAGTTCCCAAGATGAGTGGAGCATGCTTTAAAAGCATGTTGGGCTGGACCTGAGCTGGGGTGCGGCTGGACCTAGAGGTGGAGCTCGACTAGGCCAATCTCCACCCATTGGCTCTGCAGTGAGCAGCGTCTTGCAGTGTGGGATGCATGGCAGTGATAACTTCTGTGAAAGTCAATGGATTTCCAGAGCTGTACATTGTTTCCTTGTTCAAATACAGTAAAAAAGCGGCATGGGTAAAGGTAATCACGGGCATGGGTAATCACGTTGCTAGCTTGTAAACTTGGCTGTAGCCATGGTTTGTCATCTGCCACCCTGCAAGGTTTCCTTAACAAAGTCAATACATTAGACATTTCATTTTCTATTAGCTAATATACTACCACTACTCAGTGAGAAGACATTTAATTTTCTATAAGCTCATGTAATACTACTACTCAGTGAGAAGACATTTCATTTTCTATTAGCTAATATAATACTACTAACCAGTAAGAAGAAGTTTCATTTTCTATTAGCAAATATAATACTACTAACCAGTGAGAAGACATTTCATTTTCTATTAGCTAATATAATAATACTACTCAGTGAGAAGACATTTCATTTTCTATAAGCTAATATAATACTACTAACCATTGAAAAGACATTTCATTTTCTATTAGCTAATATAATACTACTAACCAGTGAGAAGACATTTCATTTTCTATTAGCTAATATAATACTACTAACCAGTGAGAAGACATTTCATTTTGTACTGGCAAATAAAATAAGCAAACATCAAATACACAAACACTACCTGGCAGCAACTACTATGCTACTACACTTAGTAATAGAACAAGTAGAATTCTGATTAATTTGGTTTCTTTTCAGTAACCCAATCAACAAAAAGTGGACTTATATCATACTGTTGCTAGCTATGGGAGCTAGTCAATGTAAATTTCCTGCGTTTAATCTTTTTTTGGAAAACATTTTAGCAGTCACCTGATGTCACCTTATATAAAGAAGCATATTTTGTTATGTATGTTACACAGACAAATTCTCACATGCATACAGACTCTTTGTTAGCTTTATAATTGTTTCTTCTTTTAAACACGTTTTTTTGAAAGAGGCAGTGTACCCATTTCCAGGCTGTGACTGTGAAGAAGAAGCATTTCTGAACTGATTTGCCTGGTTAAATTGACGTTGAATACCCCCTAGTTTAACTTGGAGTTTAGCCTGTAAATATCCATCCCTAAACAAGGTGATCAAGTGTGAATTAAATCCACTTTAGTCAAAAGGCGGTCGTTTAAATCCAGCCCCCATTTTTCTTTACTAGACCAGTTCTATAATTTAGCATGCCTCTGGTCACAGCTGTGCTGGAGTAGTTGGAACCGATTCGGACGCTATAGGCTTTCAGCAGAGACTTAAAATCAACTTACTACATTAATTTGGTCAAAACGTGCATTAAACAGTCATGGACATTTAGGTGGCTTGCTGTTGCTAGCTAATTTAACTTGGAGACAAACGTTTGGTTCCTTGGAATCCTAATACGCCCAAACTCGTTTAAGGGACAATATGAGAATGCCAGCCAGTATCACGCATCGGCAGCAGCTAACGACTGGAACGAACTACAAAATTCACTGGAACTTGAGGACACATATTGCCCTCATTGCTTTTAACGTATGACTGTCAGAGCTTCTGTATGACCACTGTACATGTCGACTCTCCTCCCTCACACACATCTTTGCCCATTTATGCCCTAGTGCCTTACTTATGTCCATGGTATATTTGCACATACTCATCTGCACTGTTAGATATTCATTATATGTGATTAACACACTATCATTTGCACAGTTATGCTCAAGTGTTACCTATTCCATTGTTATTGCAGAGCTACTTTTCATATCATTTGATCTACCTCTCTAATTTAGAATTAATTTGCACTAACAGTACAGATACTAGTCGTTTAGATGTGTCGTGTATTTTCCTTTCTTTGTTTGTTTACTACATGTCTAACTCTGTCATCTATTCTCAACGTGCCTGCCTGGTTAAGGTTAAATAAAATAAATAAAAACACATGGTGTCCCCGTTTGGGAGGATCAAAACGTCTCTTTGTTCAGCTGCCTGTAGCTCCATGAACCAATCCTGCTACCATCACACCAGCCCTGAGAACAAACCACAACCCCCAACGTGCCCAATCCCCAGAAAAGAAGAAAACAAGCGAGCAATCAAAGTGACACACGCAGTCCTTCACACAGGGCTGTGTTGGCGCCCCTTTCATAGCTCTGAAACACTTTGGTACGCGACCGATGTCCAGCGGTCCGCAGATCCAGTCCCTGGGGGGCTGCTAAAGGCCGCGCTTTAATCCTTCAGATGAAATTGAAACCCTTCAGAGCGGAAGGAAATACAACTCCACTGTACGAAGCGCCAAATCCCCTCAACCCCCAGTTTTACAATTGATCAGAAGGTATTAAAATCTGTAATAGAGATATGTTAGCCATTGATTAAAGGTCAACAGTAGCCTAACAGAGATTGAATAACAATAGTGATGTCAATAAAGCAAACAGTGCTCTGTGAGTATTTCCTCGAGACACCATAAAAGTGATAAAGGATCCCTGGGACGAGTGCTGGAATGCGTACGAGGGACCGCTGCACATCCATATTTAATAAAGAAACGCCAGCTGCTCTGCTTAAACAAGGTTAAATAAACAGACGTATCGTCTTCGAGGCCAAGGCTACTATCTGCTGGTTTGGAGCCGCATGAGATCGCTGATATGCTGCGGAGCCGTCCTGTGTGCTTGGAGTCAGATAAACACTGATGAATATCCATTCACTGCTTTGTATAGGTGTAAAATGCTAATTTTCACACATACACTGTTTTAAAAATAGGGCTTAAATGGGTTAACCACTGAGTTTGTATACAGCATGTGGCTATTTATTCACAATGTATGTGCTTTTAGTAAATCCCACCAATTTTTATTATGTCGCTTTTTTAAGTTCGGGATCACATTTATTTTGGTTTTCCATGACAACAAAGCAATATTAGAATGTGTTTAAGCATGTCATTAAACAGTGTTAAACAGCCCTCACGTTACACCAAAACCTCATTAGGGATAACGACTTAAAATGAACTTCACACTCCCGTTAATCCATATTTGCATATTTTCGTTGTTTTTATAAACAGCATCCTCCAAATATTGATTTGCTGCACAGTGGGAAAAAAAGAATATTTTGCTAGAATCTAGAATAATGACCTGATATAATATGCGTTCTTAGGTTTTTGTATGTCCTTGATTTCAACATGCTTAAAAACATTTCCATAAAAATGGTAGTCATATTTCATTTTTAGTCATACCATTCAAAATATCAAAAAGTGCTTTGGCGCATCACCTACTAGTAGAGAAAGAGTGAAAATAACACCTCATGTATAAACTGGTGAAGTCCCCATTTCATTGACCTTTGGCCAGTGAGGTTTTGAAGAGGGAAAGCTGACTAATTCAACGACTGATAAAATTCCCTGGCACCGTGATACAGACGTGACCTGTGGCGCCACTCGTGAACATTAACAAGCTACTCACCCTAATGACATTTCTGCTCCTGAAGTCCCCGTCTGCGTGACTTGATTGAAGGGACACAGCTCATAAATATACCTTTGAAAAAGAACACATTAGAACAAATTAGGTGCTACAATATATATGTGGGAGGCTTAGTTACTTTAGCTTCATATAGGACATACTGCTAAGCAAGTAAGGACGGATATAGAGACACAGGCAAGTAAACATGGACAGAAAGAGAGCTTCTGGAACCACAATGCACTGCTAACATTTCAGTCAGCAGAGGCAAGAAGCCAATTATCACATTAAAGCCCTGGTGACCACCTTTTCGGCTCACCTCTCTGCCCACGTTGGAGGGGGGGCTGACAAGAAGCCACTAGTGCCACCCACACATTCTACCCGGGCTTTGGAGACTGGTAGAGCTAGCGATTAGCGCAGGCCATTGTTAGCGTTAGCTAGCTAGAAGAACCAGAGTGGAGAAGGAACAGACAGGGAGTTTGGGCTCCAGTAACATGATCAAAGAACCCAGTAAAAACCTGGAAGGGAAAGAGGCTGGAGGGATCTCATTCTTGACATTTCAAACAATGCATTGACTACTGCAACAAAAAAAGAGGAAGTTAACCAAAATAAAAGGGAGTGAGGAGAGAGTGAAGAGTGAGAAAGAGAGGGCAGGGGATGGAGAAAAAAATGATCAGGTGGATGTCGAGATGGGTATTAAAAACAGAAAGAGATAAAAGCATGATAAAATAATGACTATCATACTGTAGGTGACAAGAATGTGTCAGTTATTTAGTTATTAATCTAAACCAGACAGGTAGGACCAGTGATGTAGTGAATACTCTAAACCAGACAGGTAGGACCAGTGATGTAGTTAATACTCTAAACCAGACAGGTAGGACCAGTGATATAGTGAATACTCTAAACCAGACAG